>JABWIB010000111.1:180335-210933 GCA_016617825.1 Platyplectrum ornatum | reverse complement strand
GAGGGTGAGATGTGCTGCAGGTTACTCTGTCTATGCAGGAGTACTCATGAGAGTGGGATGTGTTGCAGATTACTGTGTTTATTAAGCAGTACTCATGGGGATGAGATGTACTGCAGATATGCCGCACTCCCTCAGTTTAACGCACCACAGTCTGACTGACTGCTGACTCATGGGTGTACTTATTATTTTGGTGCTAGGGGTGTCATATCCCCACAGTATCATATCCACATTGTAAGTCATATGTGTACCAAGTGTGGTGTAAATTTCTCCAGGCATACATATACGCACATACTGTTCATACACACACACATAAACACACACACATACATACATACATACATACATACATACATACATAAATACATACATACACATTCATAAATACACACATTTTTTATATATCTAGATATACATTAAATCATATATAAGTATAAAATCACACCACTGTCAGAAATACAGTACATATCACAAAACAACTCTAATACTTCACTAAACTTATTTTAACATTGCAGTTCATTTAATATAATGACATTCTAGAGAACATTATCATATTATTATCATTTCCTTACACTAAGGACACCACAGGGAATTCAAAGCACATTAAACTATTAAAATATGTAAAGGAAATACATGAATAGTTTAGCCATATGGAACCAATTTAAAATCTATTAATTTTTATTTTAACCCAATAATCTTTATACGAAGCTTTAGATGACTGGTTTGATCATATGGCAATATTATGATAGAATAATGAATGTATTTTTTTTTTATCAGTAATAAGGAATAATTGGTAATTGGTATTAAGTCCTTTTAATAGACACTCTTGATATTATGTCTCTAATTAAACTGTAATAAAGATAAAGCAAATGTCTAATTAGTCTATTTATAATGCAGTCAATTGGATCTTTCTAATTGCACTACACTACGACTAACACCTAAATATTTAACATAAAATGCAAATTATTATAATTAACTAGCACATTATACTTCATATGAAGAAAAGAGATAACGAGACTTCTAAGTCTTACCATAGCAAGTAGTGTAGTTTCTGTATATCTATCAGGATCATTCTGTGATTTTATCCAGAGCGTACTCGTCACCTTGTGCAGAGAGGTGGAGTTTCTAATGGACACAATCCAATAAACTAGCAGAATGATGAATGTATTAGGTGCTTCTGACAGCATTTAGCATTTTCCCTGGGGACTCGCCTTCCTCAGCATGAAATGTGGAGTTTGGATGCGAGGAGGAGAGTGCATCATAAAACTCAAGATGATCCTATAAATACTTCAAAGCATGGGCTAATAAAAATATATTTACCATTTACTTACAGCCTTTTATTTTCCCATTGTATGTTTAGTGTCTTTCACCAACATTATTCTAAAGCTGGGCATACACTATAAGATAAATTGTTCCAATTGAAATATTTTTCAAGAGTGGGCAAAACCATGTTGAATTGCAGGGGAGGCAAATTGAATTCATTGCAATCAGTATTACAGGTGAGAGATGATGTTTCCNAGTGTAACAGTAACGCTGGTCAGTATCTGTGTGCAACATGCAACAATAAAGTATTCTCCCTGCATGCAAACACTGACATTCATTTTACTTCCTCTGCAATTCATCATGGTTTTGCCCTCTCTTGAAAAATCTTTCGATTGGAACAATTTATCTTATAGTGTATGGCCAGCTTTAGTTTTCATTTTCTTTGTGGGGATTTAACTCCATTACCTTTTCAGCACTCATGTGACTACCAAACTTTTTGGCACATGTCTTTCATAAGTAGGACAAATGTTCATCATGAAGCGCCCCCACATTTTACTTTGAATATATATATACTTGAATATATTTCAATCTACTGTCCCTCCATTTAGTTAAAAATTTAGTTCATGCTTATATTTCTGTTGAACTTTTTTAGCCTCTACCATACATATTCTATCTAATACATCTCTCCCTTTGTCTCTTATACATTTATGTTCTTTTGGAGCAACCAATCACAATATGTCAAAAAATGTATAATATTAAATGACCATGATCCCCCCCATAACTACATGCTACATATTGCTGGGTTTATGTTGTACATTTCGTTCTTTTGTCTTTGTTTCCATCATATTACAAGGCTGCTTCCAGGATGGGGAGTCTGAGCCCCTGATGGTGGGGATAGGCTTGTGCAGCTTGCATGTAGTAGGTCACAACCCCTGGAAGACAGCCTCAAGTATAATAATGAAGCAGAGCTTTTACACAACACGATGATGCATAGAGTAACAGTTAAAAATGTTTATTATAAAATATACAGATATCACACCGATAGTGAACAGGTGCAACAGTAATGCTAACTAACAATAATAAAAAGGGAATTCAAAGATCACAGATACATAGATCCATAATACAACTTAATACAACTAATATAAATGGCATCAGATGTTTATTACTGCGTACGGGAAAAACACTTGCTCCTTTTTGACTCACTGCTCATAACGCACAACCAGCTTTTTTTCAGCTTACGGAACAATTGAACAGAACTCAAGCACAAACTTTTCTTACCATTCTAGACGTGCACTTCATGCTTTTCCCGACAATTGAATCAGGGCCCATAGAGGTAGCAGAAGATCAGCAAAGGTAAATGCAATGGAACTCAGGATAACATTATAAACAAACTGATCAGGTCCTGGATAATTTATTAATAAATGAAAGTCCAACAACAGCTCCTTGGGGGCAGATCAGGATATTGGACATAATCTAGAGAAACACAAATACCCAAGAATTCTCCTAAGATCTAAACAGAATATTACACATCTACAGTGTAACACATTACCCTACTACTTATGTAAGGTTCACTAACCAGTGGTTAAATAAGTTATTTAAGCGTCCTATCTGTTCTCATTGATTTGTTCCTTTAAGATTTGCTAGATCTTGTAATAACTTGCTTGGTATTAAAGTTTTTCACCTCTCTTTCTAAACGTGTCTTTATCAACGCACAAAATATTTTGAATTAGCCAATTACTGTGGAGGAATGAGGTAGCAGGACAGTGTCTTATCAACATTAGGGGAATATAGATGGTTTTACCCAGTTGTAACTTTACACTCTTAGGCCTAAATTTACTAAGCAGCGAGACTGCAGGGAGATTAAGAAGTGGAGATGTTGCCCATAGCAACCTGTCACTAGTCTGAACACTAAAGGCATGAATTTGCAAATTAATATGTGTGACGCCATCCTTTAATCTACAGTGACGATTCTACATTGTGCTGAATCAGCAAATCAGCTCACGTGGAAGGGAGTGTAGTGGGGTGTGTATGGGCCGCATTTACAGGTATGCTGGGCCGCGATTGGACAAGCCTGGCTTATACTCTTGTTTAATTCTAATAGTTCAGAGTTATTCGCAGGGCCAACAATAGTGTAATGGATGGGGAACAAGGAAGTATCTGTCTAAAGTGTCTAAATGTCCGGTGGAAAATTAGGCCACCAGTGTTTCTAATAGGCAACCCCTAATGGCTGTAACTTACCACCAGTACCTAGGCACTTCCTTCCATTGTTTACAATATTTAAACAATTCCCTGGTTATTTGGTCTAAGGACTGGATCAAGACTTACATACTACTGAGTGTACAGTTAAGAACAGCAAAACCATTTGCAGGGGAGGTCAATTTCATTATCTGCAAACAGTATTAGAGTTGAGAGATGATGTTTCCAAGCCCAAGTCTAATAACAGTGTAACAGTAATGCTGGTCAGTATCTGTGTGCAAAATGCAAAATGCATTTTACCCCCCCCCCCTGCAATTAAACATGGTTTCGCCCACTCGCAACTCTATGCTCGTAAATTCAGTAGTTCATATTGTAAGTCTGGATCCAGTCCTAAGAGTTATAGCTTGGTGTGATTGCCACTACATAGAGATAACACATTAATGCAATTCCATTCATGACCTTGTAAACTTATTCGTATTATAAATAGGTGTTTACCATTTATTGAACTAAACCAAATGTGTAATAACATGAAAGAAAATACCTTACATTTACCTCTTCATACAGTGAGTACACTTTGTACTTAATGCCTTAAATATTGATTGTGCAGCTAATGGCTGAGAAAGAGAATATATGTTGGCACCAATCAGACTATTATTATAATTGCAGTGAAGTTTAAAAAGCATTTTAATATTTAATAAGACGTGAGAGGTTGGAAGAAATATTTAGACACATCTTCAAAGTCATTGTCAGAATTAGCCAGGTTAATGCATTTAGCTGTACCATACACTCCTGCCATAAAACTTGTTTGCGATAAGTCTCATTTTTATTCCTTGTATTATTCTTGTAATATTTATATTCAGTATGTTGTATATATCAGCATGTGTACATACTGATAACATTTAATATGTATGACATTATATAGAAAGTGAATTAAATATAGTGTTACTTTAGACTCAGAGGGGGGAATTCAGTTAATGTCGATTTCTGCAGGGATCTTATATCGGCAGCATTTGCCAGGTATATGAAATTGCCAGTGCATGGTGATGTATAGTATTCACCAAATGGTGAATGACTAATGGTTTTGGGGATTTGAGCTGAAATCTCTGTCGAATTTGCCTTATTCCCAGGGATTTCAAATCGCCATGTCGAATTTACTGCTACATCATCATTGTCAAATAGAAATCAATGGTACTGCTGTAGTAAATTGATCAATAGGCTAATACCTGGCACATTAATACAGGGTCAGAAGTGTCTGTTTTGTCATCTTTATTGTTATGTTGCATCTGTATTTGTTGGCAAACAAAAACTTTACCTTTCATTTATATGTTATTCATACCTTATGTAAAGTAATGTATTAATAACATGTAAATGGGAAGATAAAGATGACAAAGAATAAGCACTTTACAAAATAAAAGTTGGGTAAATGGGTAAATCAGCGCACAATGTAACCCTATAAAACAGAATCAGACTTACATGAAAAATGTTTTGCAATCACAATGGATCCTATAAATAGTGTTCCCAGTCAGCAATCAATGTCTAGGGAAATGGGTGAAATCCCCTTAACCAGGTGGCGATTTGCCTATTGTCGATTTGATCAAATCGCCAGGGAGATTTGAGGTTCATTTAGCAAATCAACAGTTAGTGAATTTGAAAACTGTATGCTTTATATGTTATGGCGGCATGGCGATGTGTAAAGGGAATTTGAAATCGTCAGCCACACAAGGGATTTCAGACCAAACCGACAGTTAGTAAATACCAAAAAGGCCAATTTGACAAGCAAATCCCTTCACTTTGTCGATTTCATCAAATCGCTCTTTACTGAATTATCCCCAGAGACTTCTAAATTAACCAGACATAGGACTTTTATTTACTATAGTTAGATGTTTTAGCACACTGCATGCCCAGTAAACAGGTGACATGATTCTTAATCATACATCATACACTATGGGGTATATTTACTAAGGGTTTGAATTTGAGGGGGATTTTAATTCAGACCTCTTCGCTTCGATTTCTGACCAAATCGCTTCGATTTCAAATCGAAGTGCCCTTTCGATGTTGCTTATTCACAATAGCTCGATTTCCTCCGATGTACTTCTGCGATTTTGTTTTGAAATCCCGTCGATGTTGAAAGAATTTGCAGGTATTTTCAGAAAGCGAACATCGAATTCTATATGACCCCCCTATTGTCCAATAAAAATCCCTGTTACTGAAACATAAAATACCTAAGCAGCCAATAGAAAACAATGACATTCATGGGTGAGTCACTATATAAACTGTACTCGACACCCTATACTAAATATTCCTTTTAATGGTTTAAATGCAATGTAATTTTTTGGTTTTAATGTTTTTTTGTATATTTTTTTTTTCCACTAGCTACAATATGTCAGACAGTGAGGAGGAGGTTCAGGGCCAGTTGACCCAAGCCACCGCTAAAGCTGTTGGCAAAACTCCGGGTGGCCGGAACATCCGCTTCAGCCACACGGAGAATGTTGCCCTGGTGGAGGCCATCATCGAGCGCCATGAGGAACTTTATGGGTCAAGGTGCATGATGACTAGCCATGCACGAAAGCGGCTGCTGTGGCGTGAGGTCGTGGCGGCAGTAAATGCCATTGGCCCCTATAAAAGGTCTGATACAATCTGCCACAAAAGGTTTTCGGACATTAAGCGGCAGATAAAAAACAAGGTGACGAAAATCAAAAAACACCAGAGGGTGACTGGTGGTGGTNANGTGTCCGGAATCAACTTCCATGATTATGAGGAGCGAGTGCGGTCTGTGTTGCCAGAGGAGCTTATTGAGGGGATTGGTGAGTTCGACACTGATCTGCCAGAGGGTGAAGGTGATTTTATTTTTTATTGTATAAAAAAATGAAAATGTATAAACACATATTTGTAAAACGTAAATTTCTGCAAATATTTTTTTACATTTTAACACACATCCATAGAGAATCCAGTCCAACAACCAGCACACCGTAAGGAGGCATCCCTGAAACCAATTTCTAAGGCCAAATCTGCAAAGCGACCTCTCCCTGGCACACATGTGGACGATGGAGAAATTCCTGGTAAGGGAAAAACATCATTAGAATACATTATATTATATTATATTATATTATATTGCCACCACAATTATCTTTAAAATTATGCAATGATTTTTAAAAATGGGTTTTTGGTTGATTAACTTGTTTATTGTGTTTTTAAATAACAACAAAAAATGAAATAGTTATGAGTAACATTGTTGCACCCCTCCTGAGGAAGTCCAACGAGACGCAACACGTAGAGGTGGAGGGAGCGAGGAGTGGCTTACTCACAGACGCCGTCTGACGTCCCATATTGACACACGTGGACGCGGTGAAGTACCTGGCGTTGTGCTAATGTTGTTATATGCATGTTTTTAATCATCTTGCGGTACGCAGATTTTATGAAGTTTGTGTGTGAACATACCAATAAAAAGGGATTTTACACTATTGGGCGCCCCCTTACGCTTGTCTTTTGCAGATATATATATATATATATATATATATATATATATATAAATGCCGCCTTGTGAGACATAGGGCAGTCAGAATGTCCAGCAGTATCCTGGATGTCGGGCATTTATCCCAGTATCCCGGGAAATTAATTTAAATCACTGCCTCATCCCCGAGCATGAGGCAGTGATCCCCGGGCTTGATGATATCAAGAAAAGCTGGTCATGTGCTTTTTCCCGTCTAGAACGGTACATAAAATTTGCGTGTGCAGTTTGCATAAGGGGAAAAATTTGCGGGCGTACAGAATTGAATAGGGTCCTATGACTTTTTTATTCATGCAGGAGGAAGTGTTCTCCTATTCCCTTATCCCCATAGCAACTGTACCTCTTGCACCCACAGTACAATAACTGGGAAGACATAAATAATGGGAATGAAACATAGGCCTTAATTTATTAAACTGCAGGAATAGTGGGGATGTTGCCCACAGCAACCAATCAGATTCAATCTCTCAATTTCATTTCATTTGAAGAATGAGTGCTGCAGCTCTGTATCCCTATGTAAGTACATCAGGCTGGGTATGTACAATGCAGTTACATCATGGTTGCCAAATCAAGTCCCTTATTCGCCTGTGGAGCCGGAGATGTAAAGCTTGGTTACGGGAACTGCCTTTGTTTTGACCGGAGCTGGAAACGGTCTATTAACAGTGGGGAGCAGCGGCCAGCATTCAGGCCTGGTGTGATTACTGTAAGAGCTTTCTGCCTGGACGCATTGGTGACTTAATAAGCACACAGTGGAGCGCACCTGTTATATTGTTCTAATATATATATATAAATAAATATATATACAATTTTCTTTGACTTTGATGCAAAATGTTACTATTTCCCTGATGAAAATCCAGTAGGTGATTGAAACATTGGATCAATATCAAAAGTTTTTTAAACAATGTTGAATTAAATAAAGACCCGGGAGGGTGAATATTTTTACTTTGGAAGTCTACTTCCAAAGTATGCCCCTGCATAAAATGGAAGATTCGTCATCTCTGTCGGTATACCAGGAGAACTGTCCAAAAGTCTCTTAGATATTCCCGGAGAGTCGGCAACTCAGTGTTAAATAAATATATATATAAATTTAGGCCTAGAGCTCACTGTCCTATTACATGCTAAAAAAAAATGTCAGCTTGGTCTGATGCCATGGTTGCCATGGGCGATCTCTCTACTTTTCCATTCTGGCAGATTAGTAGGTATAGCCCTTAAAGCCATTTTTTCTCGGGCCACTGATGTGGGCTTGCCCCCCAGGCCAAATTTCACCAGCCTGTCCCTGCTAAAGCAATTTGGTCCACAACAAATGCCAGGAACCAAGTCATGTATTTAGCTAATATTCCACTGGAGGGAGACAAATCGCAACAAATATTGTTAGAAATGAGCATTATGTAATGTATGCACACGTACAATGGAGCAGTTTGTAAACTACGCTTTGAAAGATTGTATTAACATTTATTCCTCCAGTGCAGATACTGACATTCCTTTATATCAAAAATGTGAGATATAATTATATACAAATAAGCGCAGACTAATTGTTCTTCAAGCAAAACATTCACTAGTGTTCAACCATATCATCAGGATATCTGTGCATTCACATTATTGTTGTCTGCTTCAACCCCATGCCCCCCAACTGTCCCGATTTTAGCAGGACAGCCCCCCAAAAGTGGGACTGTCCCGCTAAGCTTGTCCCCGATAGGAAAGTGTTTTTTTAAAATAAAATTATCGATTTGCCACGATTACAGCAGGAAAAGGGTCTCTCTCACCGGCAAATGTTGGGAGGCATGCAACCTGCATGTACAATGTTCTAACTGCCTATCTTAATATGCCATACCTTTCAACATTTGTATTGAGACCGGGACAAATAGGCCCGCCCTTTGAGCGGCACTAACTTCACCCTGCTCTGCCCGTAACCCACCCAGCTCCGCGAAGCCCTGCCCAGAGACCAAAAAAAAAGAATAAAAAAAGTTTTGTCCTTTTTGGGACGAAGTGCAGCGTGGACACTTTCTAGCTATATTCCCTCTGTTGCCGCTGAACACCAGGGGGCTGATTCAGAGATTGGGAGTAAGGGCAAAACAGGTGCAAGTGTAGACATGAGCAAAACCAAACATTCAATTGCAGATGAGGCAGTTTTAAAATGTGAAAACAGAATTAGAGTTGAGAGGTGAAGTTTCCTAGCTCAACTCTAATCTACAGATTTTAATTATGCAGTTTGTGAAATCTTTGTGCAAAAGCAAAATCTTTTCTTTGCATGAGGTAGAATTACAAATCATTTGCACACCTCACATTGCAACTTGGTTTTTAGGTGCAAGTGCAACTCTAATGGGGAGCCCGGGTCCTATCAATTTTGGTAGTCCAGGGCCTTTGCTATTTTTGATGGGGACCCTGAGCATAGACATCCAGAGCTAAAAGCAGGGAAAAGATTGAAAAGTTAGGATGTTGCCCATAGCAACCAATCAGATTCAAGATCTCAGTTTAGTAAATTTAGGCTTAGTAGTATATCTGCACTTTTTTTTTATAACAATAGATCTTTATTGAGAGAGCAGAGGCATACAACAAGAAAATATTCCAGTTTTAACAGGAAGAGGGTACGGGGTAGAGAAGGAGAGGGGGAGGGGGGGACCGGGTACCATAAGGAGAGGATCATGGGGTGTAAACAACAACAAGATGGAGTTCAGCAAAACAGTACAGCAATATACAATAACAGCACAAGGCCTAAAACGACCATTATGGGAGGCATCAACAATATAGCATGGTTAAACAGCACGGGTATCCACCAGCATGGTGAGAGAGGAGGGAACAAGGGCGAGTGGAGAGGACGCAGTAGAGAGCGGAAATTCAGGATCCAAGGGAGCGGGGCATTTGTCACATATTATGTCCAGCAAAACCACTGGAGCAGGGGTGAGGCCGGTTTAAGGAGGGTTGGGGGAAGAAAACTTCCAGGCTTGACCAATGGCCGCCTTGGCCACCAGGTGGATGTGGCCAAGAACACAAGTCCAGTATGGATAGAAATCTGGAAACCTGGCCCATATTACACACTAGTTAATCATTTAAGACAAAATCATTCTGTACCATAACTTTTCTGTCTCCAGTGCACAGAAAAAAACTTAAGTATGGAGGTCTGCACTTAGAACATCTCTAATGCAAAATCACTGAGTGTAAACTCTATCCTGCAACGTAGCTGAGTCCGTGTCATTAATATCATCGCTCTCAACGTTTATACATTAGTGGGAAAATAGTCTGTAATCTAACTGTAATACACAGAAGTTTAGCAGAACTCGAGAGACTGGATCTGGCCCTATGTTAGAAATGTGGAGTATTTATCGGTGCTTGGTGCACTGTGAAATATATGGGAAGAAGTAAGTGAGGTGCCCACTCAGACACAATACAGTCCCCATTCACAGATTAGCAAGACAGGTACTTCATAACACGTATAGTTTATGTCTCCAACTTCTGTTTACATTCCATGCAGCCTGTATCCATCTGTAAACATCCTGTGATGATGTCCATCTGATTGCTTGAGCAGATGAAATGCACATCACATTTTCCTCTCTGCTCCTACCTCATATAACCCCTTTTACAGCACTCCTGTATTCCCAATGTACTTGCATGTGACGGAGCTGTAAAAGAGAATTATACCTTTCAATGTATATTATGTCTATCACTTATTTTTGCTAGACAGATACATTATATCTATGTCACAGTGGTATTTTTTTTAGCAGTTTTATATTTTCAAGGTTTGATTATATTAAAAACATTTAACTCTAACTTCACATGATGACAGTTATCAAGGGGGGGGGACAAGGGGGACAGCTCTGACGGGCCCCAAGCTTCAGGGAGCCTTGTTACTAGTGTTATCACTACTGTGGGGGGCACCAAAACATCTGGGTGCACCGGGGCCCCAAGATTTCTGTTGCCGGCCCTGAACAAGCCCCTTTCCTACCATCACATTGCCTTTCTGGCAGTCCATGACAGGATCTGTCGGAACCAATCTGGCCTTGAACTACAAACAGCATCTCAGAACGTTATGCCCTTGGGCTCCATTTTAGGTGATTAAACCAGTTTTTATATGAAAATAACTTTGGACTTTAGAGTTTTCCTGCAGAGTGTCAGGATATATGCAGAGTGTATTATGAATGTAATACATGTAAAAAACAAAACCGGATATGAACAAAACCACTGACGTGTCCAATATACAATAAATAATAAAAAAGGCAAGGAATATCGATGTCCGCGGTAATTCCGCAGACCATCATGGGACCTCGCCGGAAAGATAAGGCATATTAAATCCTGCTGTCGAAGTAGTCAGACTTGTGTTTCCTTGCTTCCTTAATTATAGACAGCAGGATTTCTTTTAGTAAATGGAGCCACTCTTGTACTCTCTTATAACAAGGTCTAACTTGACCCCAGTTCTTCTGCACATTGTAGTAGTGGCCTAATCTGAGATTCATGCCAGTAACAGAAATAATGGATACAATAATTAAAATTATTAAAAAAAAAACTGAGGCCATAAAATAGGAATGGGCAATACCAGACAAATGGGTTCAGGGCATGTGGTAATCCAGAGCATGATCAAATGCTCAGTAAATAACAGTGAAACAGTCTGAATCAGATTCATAACCAGGCAGCGAACAGATTTACACCAAGGGAATAGCAGTAAACTGTGTTAAATGATTAGAACTGCTCAGTCAGTTGTAATGTATTAATGACACTGTCTCATGGGCTGTAACACAAAGGTAAACAATGTGTTTCATGTTATGAAACATATGTTTCCATATATCCGAAAAGGTGTACTATAGGAATTTACATGTTACTAAATAAACCCTGTCGGCCATTACTTGCCTATTTATTCTACAACCAGGGTCTGTGCATTCATATTATGGCTGCTCCAACCCACATATACAGTTCTGACTGCCTATCACAGTATGCCATATCTTCCAACATTTGTATCAAGGAGACCAGGACAAATAGGCACCGCCCCTTGAGCGACACTAACTCCGCCTGTATCCGACCCGACTCCGCCCACAGACGGTACAAAAAAAGAATAAAAATCGTATAGGGTCCCCTTGTTGGGACAAAGTGCAGCGTGGAAGCTTTCTGTCTGTATTCTCTCTGTTGCGGCTGAACACCAGCTCTGACGTCTAACTGAGCTCCTCCTGGGCTCGGTTGGACATCATGACATTATAACATCACATGGGGGGCCAGAGTCCTAACAAATTTGGCAGGCAGGGGCCTGCTATTTCTGATGAGGGCCCTGAGCATAGACATCCAGGGACAAAATTTACTAAGTGGGGATGTTGCCCATAACAACCAATCAGATTCAAGCTCTCAGTTTCATGTTACATACTGGAGAATGTATGCTCGAATCTGATTGGTTGCTACGGGCAATATCCCATCTTTTCTATCACCCTGCAATCTCCCCGCTTAGTAAATTTAGGCCCAGATATACACTAATACAATCAGAGGCACATACTTCAATGTCTTACTTAGCAAATAAGATATTACACACACATCTAATACTGTCACATAACATAGTGTTCCATATAATAAACTTTTTGGATTATTTACCACAATTGATAGCTACAGTCACACAATGTCTTTCTCTATCTTACATGAGTACTTATAAAATGAAAGAAAAAAAGCTTTCTGCTTGTATTTTCTTTCAGAATTTGCGAAAAGTGTTTTTCCAGCAGAGACATAATGGAAAAAGGCCTCTGTTTCTTTAGTAAATTACTATGTAAACAGTAGAAGTTTCTGTCAGCCAACCCATGGAATGAAAAGGTCGTCATTCAAGTCATGTAATTTAAAAAAGTCCCAAACCACAGAGCAAAGTACAGTATCTTGTGGGGGACTGCGTGGTGTGGTTTACTGAATTCCATTACATAAACTATAAAATATGAATACTAGTTTCAGACAATGAGTTGTAAAAGTATCAGAGACGACCAACAGCTGCTAACTTCAGTATATATTAATGCAACAGTGTGTAGACGCCCTATAAGCACAATATGTTGTTACATGGTTTTACAAAACATACTTACCTATTGTGATTGTGTGTAAGATTATAATGAGGCAGAGGTTGGTGTGAATGAGTAATCATCTCAGTGTTTCACTGTATAATTTGATGGTGCTATATAAATGTATATATACTGACTTATGCTGCCACCCTTACTTTGGTCTTCCTTGGGAACATAAATTATTTATATTTGTGCAATATAGGCTTCCAATGCTTCGTTTGAGGGTTTCATATCTCCAGCTATTACCAGTTTCTTCCAGGCTGTCTCCACCAGTCTCATTATAGGCACTGGGACTTACTTCTGGGCAACACCTCTTTGTTGTGTAACTATGAGCAATTTTCTTTACCTTTTCAAATGAATATGTAGAAGATGACTGTTGAATTCAGAACTCTGGGCACAACACAGACCCGAATGTAAAGTCAAGTATTTCACTGCACCGCAAGGCGTCTCCTGACGTAGTCTGAACGACGCAACGCGTAGAGGTGCAGCCTAGCGGAGAGTGTGTTTGCTACGAACCGTATCGGATGTCCACGCTGACAACCCCGGATTACAACCAACCGGTGTGCGGTGAAGTACCCGACCGTTTGTTATATTTTATGCCTAATTGTATTGGATTTGTGGTACGCAGATTGTACATAGAGCTTTGTAAAACGTTTTTAACATTAAAATAAGGATTTTACACTATTGGGCGCCCCTCTTGTTTATGTTTATATATATATATATATATATATATATATATATATATATATATAATAAAATGTAATGATGAAAATATGATGTTTTAAAATAAAAGACGTAACCAAAAATTGTTATATGATATCAGAAATGCCCACACAATACACAATATAGTACCCCGATAATCAGAACGAGAATCTTTGTAGTGGATGGCCAGCTTAAGTAAACTGCTCACATGTATTTCCCCTTTTTTAACTTACAAAGCATTGGGTACTGCATATAAATCTACAGGTTCAGTGTATGGCCCACAGTAAATTTTCTGTGGCCAGGTTTAGTCATATTATGTATGTAGAGAAAAAGTGAATGAGAATAGACCTGTATACTTTTATTTATTGTTCTTTAATTATATCTTTATATTTGTGGCAAATAATTATATCTTAAACCCCTCTGTCAGGTTGCAAAGTGAACACAGTGGATGAGATCCAGACTTGAAAGTACAAGTGAGTTGAGAGTTCTCCCTGAATGCAAACACTGACATTCATTTTACCTCCCCTGCAATTCAACATGGTTTTGCCCAGGTGTAACTTTAAGCTCGTACTTTCCAGTCTGGATCTGGTCCAGTATGAGAAAGTACAGACATCCTCTGAATGTAATCTCCTCCAGTCACTGAATAACTAGTAACATCAGTTTGCAGAAACGACCAAGACTCCCTCCACCCACGTCCTATATTTGTGTGTGAACAAAATCATTTCACAAAGAAAATACTAAAAAAGTCATGGGCCACGTTTCCAAATCAGAAATAGATAAGTGCTCCGCGCCCATGTAAAATATAAAGGAATCTTTCTTGGAAAGACGAATGTGCAGAATGGATAGAAAGACATTTCGTAGAACATTCATCTAATGCTGAAAGCAGACCAGCTCTGGGCCTCCGAAAGGAAGTGAATTCATTGTAAACAGTTGGAAGTCCTTTTTTTAACTGATTATAATGAATTCCTCTCTGTTCAGCATAGTGCCAGAAATCCTGTGTCCTCACCCCCGCATTGCTATGGTAACAGAAGCGGTTCACAGATTGCATGGTGCTTACTATTATGCTGCAGATGCTCCGTGTATTCTACTTCTATCAAGCTTGTTTTGTGTTACTGGGTGACATTATACCATTACAGCGTTGTGGCATTTATTACTTTAGGCTGAAATGCTCGGTTGGTGTCAGTTCTGAGGAATATTAATCTAGGTTTAGACGGATAAAATGTTTATTTCTGGAAATTACCATAAGAAAGTCCAATGACTTATGAAACCCTAAAGGAATACCCCGAGTACAGGCTACTTGGACACATTTTTGGTTACCTTTTTTTTTTAAGATTTTCAGCCACCAAAAAAAACATATAATATTACTTTTACCTTTAAGGGGTATATTTACTAAGCAGAGAATTTGCTGGGGAATTGAAAAGTGGGGAAGTTGTCCATAGCAACCAATCAGATTCGAGCTTACATTCCCCAGTATGTAAAATGAAACTGAGAGCTCGAATCTGATTGGTTGCTATGGGCAACTTCCTCACTTTTCAATTCCCCAGCAAATTCCCTGCTTAGTAAATATACCCCTAAGTGTAGATGTCACCAAACAAACCAATTTGTGCTGTTAAGATCAGATCCAGACTTACGTACTGTTGAACTTACAAGCATAAAGTTACAAGTGGGCTAAACCATGTTGAATTGCAGGGGAGGTAAAATGAATGTCAGTGTTTGCATGCATAAAAAATACTTAAATAAAAAGATAATATACTGACATCATTTATAAGAACTAACTAGATTCTGGACACCAATATCAGAAGCTGAGACCCGCTTTATCTTGGCTCCAGGCTAAAACCCAACACAATATCGGATATGAATGTTGGCAATGTGCGACAGCATTGTTAGAGCACATTTATCTTTTCAATATAACCATGAAGTTTACATGACATTACAGCACTATTACAAGTGATACATTGAGACAGACTGAACTAGTTAGATACTTCTTTCCCTTAAAGAAAATGTTAACAATTGATGCTTAGTATTAGCCAGTGGTCGAAGTGGAAAATTAGAAGTGGGAGTATGGACATTAAGAAGTAATGGTATGAAAACACTGAATATAATAGAAGTCAATGGAGAATTGAGGTTCTTCAATTACATCAGTGGGAGAAGTGCTGGTATGGCATACCCCCGTATACCCCCCCCACTTCGAGCCCTGATCACAGCACTATTTCATAGAACTGAAACATCAATATAGCCTATAACTCAAATACAATGTATACAAATAACTGATTCACACCAGTGGTCGAAGTGGAAATTTAGAAGTGGGGGTATGGACATTCAGAAGTGGGGGTATGGAAACACAGAAAATAATGGAAGTCAATGGGGATTTAACATTTTTCNATTACAACAGTGGGAGAAGTGCCGGTATGTCATACCCCCGTATACCCCCCCACTTCGAGCCCTGATTCACACAATAATGAATGAGCACAAGAGCAAAATCAGTATAAGCCCACATCAACTTCTAAGCCTTCCAGTTGCTAAAATTGTGTTTTCCATTTTCAGATACTTTTAAGCATTTTGTATGAATATATATGGGGGAATACCGTACTGGCACTTCTGCTAGTGATTAAGCTTAAAAACTGTAAATCTCCATTCCCTTCCCATTCACTTCCATTATCTTCTATGTTTCTATACCACCACTTCTAAATGTTTGCACCACCGCCTTTAAGTTTACTGATAAATGACATGATCAATAACAACCTCACCATCACTTTTAACCACCAGTTTGTAGTTCATATAAACCTCCTAGAATGACTGTATTTAGTTTTACTTCATTTCGGTTACTTTTCATTTGAGCAATTAAATATCTTTACTTTGTCTTTGAAAAAATAGAAAATCTGTGAATTATAATGACAGATGAACAACTATGAAAGTCTTTTGAAGTGTAAACGTTCTAGTTTTATTTAACTTGGGTTATGACGTTTTTATCACTTATGTTTATCGACAGATGGGGACTTGTAGTTGGCACAGTTTTTTGTGTTCATTAATCACAGAGCTGACAGTTGGAGCCAGTCTATAAATGTATTATGTATAAACCAGTGTATTACATGCTGATAACAAGTTAATTCATGTGTGGTCAGTTTAGAAGAAACCCAAACTCACTCAATGAACAATATTTTTATAAAAACACCACAAGGGTCATCTTCAGACAGAAACCTACATGCAAATACCAGCTTCCCAATATCTGGCCTATTACACAGCGTATGTTCAGTATATTCTCAAGTATAAGCCTAGTTTTTTAGCACATTTTTTTAGTGAAAGTACCCCCTCTACTTATACTCAAGTCATTATCCTGTATGATGTCTTCCCAGTTTTATTAGGCGCCTCGGCTTATATTCGGGTCGGCTTATACTCGGGTATATACAGTATTCCTTTTCCATACAAACTGTTTTGTAATATGTAATTGTATTATATAAGCTGTCTGTACAATAGTTTTATGGCTATTGTGTAAACTCCCATAAAAAGTTTTGGATTAAAGAAACTTACTTTATATTGCTTAAAGCTGCATTATTCTATATAGTGGTGAACATTTCAGTTCATCACTTTACAATAAATGTGTGGATATATAAAGCTGCAGTGTATGCTCCAGGGAAAGAGTGAGCTGCAGTCTGTAGTGACCGGCGATGTGTTGGTGGGCCCCTGTGACAGAATGGGCCCCGGTGCCTTTCACAGCCACACCACCGGTAGTTCGCCCCTGCCCCCTCTAAAGCAGTGTCAGATCCTGAGCCCCGATATCCCTCTAGGTCCCGGGTTCTGGCTCCTCTCCCTCCCTCCTTGTCCCTGCCTTATTTAAACACATCTGTGGAATGCAGCACAGGCAATTATTCTGGTCCACTGGAGGTCTGAATGGTTTGATAGAACAGAGTTTTCTATCGCTCGTTGGATGACATTAGTCTCTCCGCCAGCGATAAATACCCTGTATATTAAGCAACATGGAGTGCCTGCCGTTGGTTTTACGGAGACTGAGCAGTTCCTTGATGTGTCGTTTGCACCCCCTACAGTTAACCTTACTACTCCTTTTTTACTCCCTTATACATTGGTCACATACCCCCTTTCCTCCACTTTCCCTTCTCACTCACCTACCTCTTCTTTCTTTCTGTTTGCCGAGTACCTCTGTTTCCAGCAAAAGTCTATGGTTATGTTCATATGTTCTTACGGACTTCTATTATTTGGAAACCCTCCCTGACTAGGCTATAAAAGCATTAGATAACAAGCTTCCTACATGTTTCTATTTCTTATGCTGTTACCTGCTGATGTTCACCTCTATGTCTTGTGATTTCTGCAGTACGTTTCCAGTATTTGATTTTGTTCAATAAACGATACTAAAGAACCATCCTAATGCATCCAATTCCTTCTTCCTTGAAGTCAATGCTTTTGCGTATGGCACTAGTGCTGTCCTATCATAGTGCAATGTGTGGCAATGTTCATTAGCCAGGCCTCTGTGCTGCAAGTCTTTGCAATGGTAGGGAAGGAGTGGACAGGAAGAAAAGAAGGTGTATGCTAGGTGATCGGGAGAAGCTGTGTTTTAATTATGCATTAAGTTGTGTCTTAAGTCTATAGAATATAAGCTTGCGAGTAGGGCCCCCTTCCCCACCCATTCCATCTGTTACCACCTAGTCATGTATTTTTTGTTCAAATTGTAAAGCGCTGCGTAATCTAATGGTGCTATATAAAATAATATAAAAAAATAAAATAAGTCCTTACACAGATCCAAATTTTTAATCGCATTGATTTTATCTGGGGATGGCGTGGACATCAAGGTTGTGTGTTCCCATTGTACGCCTGTACTTGTGAGAGTAGTGGCCTCAGATATAGCTGGAAAGATCAGAATACGCTTCATAATTATTTTACCTACATCTGAAAGCAGTGTTAAGTGATAGATATCCACCACTACACGTGATCAATAAAGTCCGGTCAGGTGTCACCTAGTGGTCAAAAATGCAGCTAAAATTCAGGTTGGTCAAATTCAATATAAATGGACCTCGGTTAATCAATTGTAAAAGCGGATATAAGTGATATAAGTGTCAGAAGCACTGACTAAAAGCATGGGAATTTTTATCTTTCTAAAATACAGGTGACACCAACTCACACACTTTATTAAAGAAAAAATGAACCCTTTCTTGTTTACAAAAGGATGGTTTATTTAAAGCAAATGTGGAGGAGTTGAGTAGATATCACGTGATTTTGAAATAAACTACACATTCTTAAAGCATAACAGCTGGGAACATTTCTGCCCAACACGGATTTAACTACTTAGCTGCCAGTGTTATCAAGGAAATGTCTGTTTGAAATGTCTCTTTCAGAAAACGGACACATATTTATGGATTGATGTACATATAGGTCTATGTTATTTAAGATAAACATACAGTCTGATCCATCTCATATTTTGGGCTCTATACACCACCACAATGGATTTGAAATGAAACAAACCGGATGAGCTTTAACTGCAGACTTTCAGCTTTAATTTGATGGTATTTACATCCAAATCACGTGAACTGTGTAGGAAGTACAAACTGTAATATGCTGCAAATATCTTATCTCGTAAATGCAGATTATAAATATGGGGGATATAAATTTTGATAGACTAATTAACAAGATTAACAAGGCTACTTTGAGCCACTTTCCAGCCATCAGTCATATTTATATACAGTGGTCGAATTGGAAACACAATATAATAGAACTCATTAGAGATTTGTACGTTTTTCGATCAGTGGAATAAGTGCCATTATGGCATACCCCTGTATACACCTTGACTTCAAGCCCTATATATATATATATATATATATATATATATATATATATATATATATACACATAAATGCGTATGTGTTCAAGATGGACAATATTAACACAGACTGTCTAAATATATTATGGTTCAGCATTCAGCAACAATTCAGATATCAGATATTTCAATACATAAATGTAGCATAATATTACAACCATAATTAATGCAAGTAAAACATATTAAGGATCAGAAGTTTTCTTTTATTTTCCAGTTCAATAGAATAGCAACAGAAAACAGAATAGTGCAAAAATAATTCTTCTGTTACAAAACATTGTAAAAACATACTGTACAAAAAAATAAACACACACTTTTGCCCAGCAAATGCATCTTACAAGAATGGGTGGATGGTAGAAAAACAAACCATAATTGTATTGTTTTATTTTTGGGATCAAGAATGTTATTTAATATTAAGTCACTAAAAAAGATTTTTTACATTCATTGTTAAAAGTCAAACAAATCAGAAACCCGATAATAATATGACCTTAACATCAATGGAACATTTCTGTAGCTCAGTCATGACAAATGAGACAACATCTTTATTAGAGGTTTCCTTTAATTGTCTGCTGTACCAGACTAATTAGTGACTGGAAGACCCCATTTAGAGTAACACCTAATATACTCCAATTAGATTGTCCGCCTTCTACAAAGCCATGCTGACAATCAAAGAATTGTTATGCATCTATATAATGCTATTTTCCTGCCCATATCTAAAGCGTATCAATCCCATTATCATGTCAAAATCTGAAAAATAACATTATAAACAAATCAATGTGATTAATTATGGTATTATTCTAAAAAAAATATTTTTTTTTTTTTAGGAAACGGATCTGGCACATATATCATGTCAAACAGATTTTAAAACCATTTAAAGGAATTTGCAAAACCATACATCAATTCCCTGCAATGTAAACAACAGTATGAGGGTACTTCCTGGAGTCCTACAAGAACTTCCTCTGTCAACTTCCTTTATCAGTCTATGACACATGGTAGCACTCTCTCTGTAGTCTAGGGGGCTTTTTCAGAGTTACACCTTTTTTTTTTAGGTACAAGTGTAGAGCTGAGCAAATCCATATTTTAAACATGAGGGGTGCAAAGTAATGAATTAAATTAATTATTAAATGAATCCATTAATTCATATACTGTATCCAGGTAAAATGCTTTACTTTTCCACAAACATCTCACAGTTGAGTTGAGATATGAAGTTTCACCTTTCTACTATAATCAGTTTTCACAGTTTATACTTGTCTACCCCTGCAGTTCAGTTTTTGGTTTTGTCCGGGTCTACACGTGCACATGTTTTACCCCTTACTCTAAAACTCTGGATCAGCCCTTAGATATCCAACAGGTCCTGTGACATTCATTAGTTTATTCTATTCCAGAGATTAATGAATGGTATTATAGTATAGGTTTATATTCCCTTATTTTTTTTTACTTCTGCAGCATGTTGTATCATTGATGCAAAGGAATGAAATTGTTGCACCAATGTCAGTACAAGGCACATATCTGCCTCATCAATGTGCAAATGAATATTGACTTGTAACTTTCTCCTCTTATTAATACATTTAGTAGGACTGCAACTAAAAGTGACCAGTTAAGTTAGTAGTAAAGTAAACAGAGGGCTAACATACTGTAATCCCTACATTTAACGCTAACTCTACTGTATTTTTGTCTTCAGTAGGGAAACAGAGAGCAATGTGTCTATACCCAGGAATCTTAGCAACAGTTGCCTGACACTAAATGCATACTATGAATATCCAGGAAGCCAGCATTTCCTGCCTTCTTCCCCATGGTGTTCTCCTCTTAACACAAGGTACTGGCAGCAAGGACAGGAGAGGAGCCAGCAGCCAGAACAACAGGATAAAAATGTATTGGCACTAGTACAACATTTTCCTGCTTAAGCCAGTCTTGGCAAGAGCAACGACTATACTTCTCTCATTTTCAAATGAGTCAGCCTCACAATAACAGCGGAAGAAGCAAACAATAAGATGGTGAAAAGGCAGGAAAGATGCTTGGGTCTTTTATTTTTTTTTTTAGAAAAATAAGGGAATAAAAAAAAACTCAGACTGAAGCTTGTTCTGATTGTAAACAAGAAACGGATCCGATTGCTAGAAGTTAGGGGATTGTCACAAAGGTTATAAGATGTTCATTCAGAAACACTTTAAGTCTAACCCATTTGCTGAGTAAATGAAAGAACTGCACAAGATTTAAAAAATATATATTCAATGCACCAATACGGACAGAGAAAATACTTTTTAAGCGCAATACCAAGTTCCACTTGGTATATTGAAAAAAAACGTGCTTTTAAAATACTAAGTACTTAAATAAACCACAATGCTCATCAATATATTGCTCTGCAATACAATGTGGATGCCTCTGACTGGCATGGAATATTAAATGGATTTTATAACAAAAAATAGTAATACATTACAAAATGTATAATATGGACACTACGCTAGACTAGGAGCCTAACATTTGGCAGTGCAAAATCATTAACTGGGGAAACATTTGTTACAAAATGGGGCAAACATCTGGATATTCGTATATAGAATACTCTTCACCTAAATGATGTCTACTTAAGAAACCCAGTTCTTTAAATCAATTGCTTAGCTATAAATCTTGTTTTAATGTAATTACAGCTGTTCCTTTCCCATACAGTAATAGTAGCTAGGTGATTCTGGGACATGTTATTCATAATTTACAATTATAATTTCACAATTTATAATTACCCCATGTCTCTTTTGCTATACCATATCATTTTGTGGGTTAAAAAAATGTAAATGAATTATTTTAATTGGTCCACTGAAAATACTCACTACTCACTTAAGCTTAGCCGGTAACTTATGAGAATAGAAAAATGTGCCATATAATGAGATAAAGTCCAGACTGGTTTAACAGCTCATTAATTGCTAAATGTTACCCCCAGGGACGAAAGAATATGCACAACATAAGGGAAAATGTTCCTGTGACAACATTAGGGCACCACATTAAATAAAATGGAGCCTAAATATATAAAAGCAAACGTTTTATCAGGTTTAGACCATCTCTAAACCTCTATTAAGTTTGCTTGGAGAAGGAATAAGTTGTAAAAGTAGTAGTAGCAGTGGGGAAGGTATAGGCGTAATACCTCTTTATAACTTAGGCATGACTGCTGAATAGTCTATCCAGCTATAAATATAATGTCCAATGACTTAACAATGCAGTAAACTAACATCAATCAGTAATTCTCTAATATATTTATAGTAAGAAGAGTAAGTTCACACTAAGGCATCTATTTACAGAGAAGGAGCATGCGGCTGGTCACCAGGAGATCATCCTCCTATTGGAGAGCAAGCATAGAAGAGCTAAGCGGGACGATGGGACAATACAAGCGATACCCGCGATTGCTCTGGTGCTGGGGCTTCACACATGGAACAAAGAAGCGAGAAAGCAGGAAAACAGAGAAAACGTGTAGACGTCTAAGTGCTTTGTATCTGTAAATGAGATTTTGCATAAACGGCATAACATAATTAAAAAGGAATTTCTAGGTTCTTAACTTGGAAAGTTTTCCTCAGACAATGTTTGGTTTTATAATATGATGATGTTAAAGCACAACATTGCAGTATACTTTGAGCCTGGACACCTTTCCCTCTTTTTTGTGTACCCGCTATGGGAGCAGACACCTAAAGGTAAAGGTATTCATGTATCTTATACTAAAGTAAAGTCATTGTCGTCGAATACAATACACACAATGGGCTCATCCAACAAAGTCTGGTGGCAGAAATATTAAAATATTAAGACCTAGAATTCCCTGGGTATTTCATCCATTGTTCATATCACAGCATAGTTATACTTTATCTGTAAGGTATGCAACATGCAACCAGTAGTACGTATTATAACGGCTGCCAAATTATATTTAGCCTATATAAACATGCAGTCACTGAAAAATAATATGTCCCCAATATGTTTCTCAGTCACACAACATCTTCTATACCATTACTGATACTTGAAAACATAGGCACATTTATGGATTAATAAACACAATATCATTCTTGTAACCTTGCCTTTCTCATTGTAAATGGAAAATTGGAATGTTAATATTAAGATACAGGATGCAATAAAGAATGGATAAAAGGCATGCTCATCAGAAATGGTTTTTGTCATGCTTTCAGTGATCAGTATTTTAACATACAAAAAGGTTTACAAACTCATTGTTTTGCATCTTAAAATACGTTTATGTTATGTCATTCATCTTTATCTCTGTATGCTACAGAAGCAGTTATATCTCCCAACAAGTGGGAATTTGGAACTGCTACAGGAGAGCGTCATTGGCTGGGGAATGGATTGGATTTGTCATGTTCTACATTTGTCCTGTCATCAAACAAGACTTGGCGCCAATTCCTCTGCCAGCAGATTTGCCATGTGCTTAATGCTACAGTGAGGGATTGCTCTTGTTATAAATTACAACGTTAACCCTGCGCGTTTCAGCTCCTTTCATTTCTGTACAAAAGGATAACTTTATTTACTGTACATATATAAACTGGTAAGTCTGTAGGAGTTGGAAAAAAAAAATCCAAACACCTTTTCTCTAATTATTCTTCAAATATGTATAAATATATTTAAGAGAATATCATCCTATAAATATCACAATAGTTAATGTAAAAAAAAAAAAAAATCTGGTTTATATCAGATATTCCACCAACTCCCCGTCTGTAAGATCTTGGCTGACGGGAGGGACAGGAGTTTTCCGATCCAATGTACTGGTGTGAAAAACGGCTTCTGGGAAGAGAAAGAGTAGTTTGTTTTAATATTAAAGTAAACAAATTATGAATTAGTAGCTCCTAACAAGGTTCTAAGTTTAACCATATGACTGCCTAATTCAGTTTATTTTATATCCTTTCTAATTAGACAGCTGTAATTGGGACACACTATGTTACCACAATACTGCTATAATTATCAGTTACCTGTTCTCTCAGCACTGTACATGGGGCTCGGAGTGGCCAGCCTGCCCGGGCCTGGAGATGCACTCACTGAGGGAGATTTGTTCTGTTCGCTGCCTTTTTCTGTTTGTGTGCAGCAGTCTTTGCTACCAGTCTTTGAATGTCCAGAGATTTGGGGTGTGGATGGAAGTACTGGCGATGGTGTGGACGAGACAGACTCTGGGCGATATTCTGTTCCCAATAGGACTCCTGAAAGTATGAAATGAAACATATAACTTTAATACACAGTGTTCAAAATATGGACAGCGAATGCGAAGTACATGTATGCAGTTCTGCTCTAATATTACTGATGAACTTGTGCAAATGAACTCCCTGCATCATAACCTACCTAAGCTGCCTTTCCAGCTTTTATCCTCTCGCTTCTCCTCCAAGATTGGCGTAGTGCTGAGTGTAGAGGAGTGCGAGAGCAGCCCGGAGCTGGCATTGGAGATGGACATGAGAGACTTTGATGGGCGCATTGAAGATGGTTGATCTGATTTGTTGGGATCTTTGCGAGACCGCTGCTGGAGCACTTTAATCATGGCATCCTTTTCAATGATCTGGGCATGAAGAGTCTTTATTCTAGAGCAACGAAATACATAGAACTCAGCTTTTGCATAGATGCCTTCACAGACAAACAGTGCTAATCCATCTAAAGCACCCCCCTTATATTCTTGAATACCTGTTGGTGTCTGTGCATTTATAGGTTAAATTATCAACATATGATTTAATCTTACCAAAAAGAGTATGTACCCTCTCAAACAACTGTAAATTTGCTACTATGATAAAGCAGAACATATACAAAACCATCTTTTCTTTTTCTATTATAAAGGTAAAAACATTGCCGTAAGGAATCTGTGAATGTTCCAATGTGTATCACCTTGTGCAGTGCTTGTGTGATCAGCCTAACAAAGGCCTGAATCCAGTTCATGCATATTACTGGGCCCCACTTAAAATAATTCCATGGACCAGAAACTGAAAGTTACACCACTGATTAGGTCCACTGGAAAACACTATTACAGAATTTCCCAGTTATTTAAAAGATATATAAACCACCACATACTGCAGCTCTGACCAAAGCCCCAACTAGATTCATAAAACATTGTATAAATCTTGCTATATGTACAGAATATGGCAGATGTCCATCAGCCTATCATGTCATGTTTCTATAAGAAATTACCTCCCCTCCATGTCCACACATCGTCTGTTGGCCAGAAGTATCTCTTCTTCTTCCTTTTGGATTCGGGCTTCTAAGGTTGTATCAAAACTAACACTTGGTGAATGGCTGATTGAGGTGGTATCCCTGAAATGTACACATTGATTTATTATAAAAACAATAAATGGAGCGCCCACATTTTACACCTCACAGAAATTATATTATGAAGGAAACTAGAGTCCTAGGAAGGGCTTATTTATAAGTTTAAATATTACCCATAGCGCCATGCTGTTAAGATGTAACAGTAACCACTATGCCTTAATATGGTGACTTTTTCATTAGTGTATCAAACCAGAACATGTATATAGGAGACCTACACTGTCAAGATATAATCGACAAAACAGCTAAATAACATGTAAATATAGCAAACAAAACATGAATAATAGAACAATAAGTGTTACATAGTATATAAACTTAACATAAAAAACAAGTGTCAGGCTAAATGTTTTACAGCCTGACATTAGCCCGATAGGCAGATCATTTAAAATAATTCAATACTCATAACAAGATGTAAACTTAAAGCAAGGAGTAAATTTACATCTTTGCAGTATTAAGTAGTGTAGTCTTGTCATATGTCAAAATAAGCCTTAGTAAGCATTTTCTTCCCTAAAGAGGACACTACTCAATTTGAAACACAAAAATAGTTTAGTTCCAAAAAGCATCATAGATGGAGCCTTTATTCATTGTCAACTTCTCTCTCTAATATCAATCGCAACTTCTTGCCACCTTTTGTCATTCAATGAGAAGGTGATACTATTCTCAATTTCAACTCCTTGTTCAATAGAAGCTTGAACAACTATTTTGTGAATATAAAATGCCATTGCGATACATGTTATCAAATATCTTTCTGTAGGTTGTAGCCATAAGCGTAAAAACTGAATGAGAAAATAGAATACAGAATAAATCTAATATTGTAAGATGAGAAAACAGGCAAAATATTTTATTAAAACAAATGAAAAAACTTGTAATCAGAAAACCAGAGCAACACCTTCGGAGAGGTTGCCTGGTTCCTAACTACCTCCCTCTAGAGTGGTTCTTCATCTGCTGATGTGGCTAAGCTGCAACGTGCTGCATTCATTAGCTACTAACAGTGCAGATATCCTGCAGAAAACAATGGCCGCATACCTGGACTATTAGCAGTTAAGTAATTTGCTTACACAGGCTTACCCAGTAACCAGATATGCAGTTTTACAACGTTCAGCTCTTCAAACAGCCATGTCCCTGAAATAACTAGTAAATTCCATCACAGAGACCTGAGAAGAGCACAACAGGCAGAGATAAGATAAGGAAAGAATGCACAGAATACTGCACACCCTTCTTGGCCATTGTTTCACTGCATCAGCACGGCTTGGGAACAGTGGGCTGAATGTAAGCCCAAAGTAAGACCCCCAGTGGACAAAACCTATGTAATATAAAGTCATAAGCACGATATAACAGTGTCTGACCATGTCTGCTTTTTGGTACCATACACTGTAATGCAATATCCAACTGCATGCAAATTTACAGGATATAATAAAATGGTAGTTTGACCCTTTTAAGAACTGAAACACAGGCTATTACCTCTGAGCAGCCACAGTTGCAGCAGCATCCAACGCAAACTGCCTCATGACGCTTTCCTCCAAGTATTTCTGTTCCCACTTGGTCATGTCTGCTTCAAGGGCAAGGACTCTCTCCTCTTTCTCTCGGAGCAGCTCCATAAGTGTTGCAGCATTATACTCTGAAACGTTGGTGGATTGAGAGTTTCCCTGGCGCTGTAACAAAGGATGAGATCACGTAAATCATTTTACAGGGCATAGTGTGGACCAATCAGCTATATCAGTAACCACCATGCTGGCTGTGCTAAACTGGTGGATGTGTGTGCAGACCTGAGTGTGGGATACCTGCCAAAACATTTATTTTCTGGGAATGTCACTGTGGCTGTGTAGAATCTAAATGTATAAAATAATGTCATGCCATCAGCATTGAAGTAGCTATTATTTAAGACAGGAGTAGCTCTCCTCTTATAGTGCTGCGTCCATTAGTCCTCCCCTTCTGTATCTGCTGTACACTGGATAGCCAGGGCCGGATTAAGAATTAAATGGGCCTGGGGCTGAAAATGATGAAAGGCCCGTTGAAGTGGCCAGAGATGCCCGAGTGTGACCACTGTTGTGTGTTCTGGTTAATTGTATGTGGGCCACTTAATCACACTGTGCTCTGCTTCATCAATCTATGCCCTCCTTCATTACACTGATATCACTAGCTGCAGCACTATGGGCCTTTTTGACAATGGAGACCTGGGGCTGTAGTCCCATTAGCCCCATTGTTAACCTGGCCCTGTGGATAGCAATAGAAAATTCAGAGGTTGCAGATGTATACAGGTGATGTTGTGGGTAAGCAGGCCTGGGGCTAGTTCTCAATTTGTTTATGGCTTATGCTGCATTTTCAGGACCTTCTTTATGTCATATAATAATTATGTTATTTTTCAGTCACTATTAATAGCTCTCTAAGGTCAATAAGGTCAATAAGGATACCTGCATTGTCTGTTAAGATGTTAGGTAATAGGTCAATTTCTGTTGTGTGAACAATATCTAAATTGTTGCTGAATGCTTAACCCTAATATACATAGACAGTTAATATTGTCCATCTTGAACCTTGACATCCTTGATGTCAGTGTGTGTGTGTGTGTGTGTGTGTATGTATATATATATATATATATATATATATATATATATATATGCGCCACTTATAACTAATAAAATAATGCTAATAAAAATCAGATAAAGTGTATGTCTGTTAAATGATACGGACCCGCAGGATGCAGCAAAGGTTAATAGTATAAAGTAATGGAGAGCAGAAACAAAGAAGCATTGATATCGTGAAGAGGCTCAATTCGTTCAATTCTCCACATGTAAGCATGACACAATATCCAGTGTGCTCCACTGACAAGTACAGTCCCTGAAGAAGCAGCTCGAGGGGAACTTGATTAAGTTTTCATATTGGACACAACACACAAACAAGGCTATTGTTGTGCCGGCTCCCTGCAGGAGCTGCTGACCACAGTTCACCTCTTCTCCCGTTTTTGTAGGACTCTTGGAGGCTGGGAGATTGTAATGACCTGACTGTGCAAATAGTCTCGGAGTAATGTGCATACACAGCACTTTGGTTAGGCCAAAGAAAGAGCTAAATTTATACTGGCTATTTTTGGGGTGTCTGCCTGACGGCTGTATGGAGGCCGATGTGTGTTTAATGCATGTATAATTGCACGGATAAACAATAACACAAAGCTGCCATTTATAAAAACTATGAAGAAACAATACAAAGAAATAAAAGAAAGCACAGCACTGTCTCCAGTACTGCCTCCATTTTTCACTTTCCCTTGATCTGTACATAGAAGAGACATTTTAAGTGCTGGACTCTCTTCCTTTCTGATCATCTAATATACCTATTTGCATATATATCTATATATACTTTTTATTTTAGTATTATAAAAATTGTTCACTTATGTAAATTGTTCAGTTATGTTAATTCAGTTATGTAAATTGCCTGGTATCTGTTTGCAAGGATTTCAGAAGTCACACATTTTGAGAGTGCGCAGGCGCTTCCAATATGGATAAGGATGAGTTGCCATGCTGCTTCTGTGTTTCCGACATTGGGGTGAGACAGGTACAATAGCCAGTGGGGGGTGGGATGTTTTTAAATGTAAAACTTAGGGGAGCGGTTCTCAACCTGTGGGTTGTGACCTTTTGTGGGGTTGAACAATCCTTTCATAGGGGTCACATAAGACCATCATATTTCCGTTGGACTTTGGAACCGAGACAACGCTCCACTAAGCGTCTCCAGCCACGTCCGCTCTCATGCAGATACACCTACATATGAGTAGCTGGAGTGATGACCTCATCGCACCAATACCATCACATACACACAATACAAGTACAGGTGTAAGTGACAGGGTTGGCGCCATACTGTACTTATGTGGACCAGTTGCTCTTGTGTAAAGTGCAGTTACTTTGTAGTAATCATCTAGTGTGTTGAAAGCAGCAGATACTGGGTAATAATTACAAATAGTTTTTGTGATTAATCACTATATTTAAATTATGTTCAATTGTAAAATGAAAATACATCCTGCATATCAGATACTTACATTAACACAATATGAGGAACTGCATTAAAAGGTTGCGACATTAGGAAGGTTGAGAACCACTGAGTTAGGGTATGCTAAACACTGTACACCCTATACAGACTTCCAAATACAAAACCCCATTTTATTGATGCATCATAAACGCTAGAGCTTGTCCGTACCGAAGGCAGCATCCAGTCCAATGTGCATTAATGATTCTGGACAATAAAGGCAATGGACCCCTTTACTGAAGACAAGTCATTTTGCACACAGCGGATTGAGTCGCTTGGATTACATAAGATGGGACGTCGGACATACCTGTTGCATGCGCAGAGATTCCAGCTCTCTTTCCAGCCTAGTCCGCAGTCTGTGTTCCAGTTGCTCGCGCTTCTCACATGCGGCTTGCAGCTGAGCCAAAGCCTGCTGCATCTTCTCAACTTTGTCAACGTATACCTGCTTCTTCTTCAGCTAAAGTAGACAAACAGTGGAGTTTACATAAAATTACAGTCAATGCCTCTGTGAAACTGTGGAAATATGTATGGAGGTCACAAAACACTAGCACTCACAGGCAATGAATGAAAAGTTAATTACAATATATAAAGGTAGTTATAGAACAGAGAAGAGTATGAAAAGGCAGATATAGTTGTCTCCAATTATACCCTGACCCTACATTACCTGGAATATCTCACACCTATAAAGTATAATGATGGTGCATCATGCAGATACATTGCATGTGCTAAATCGCTCCCGATATCTCACAAGTGTATGTCCAGCAGTACACAGATCTCACAAGTGTATGGCCAGCATTACACAGATCTCACAAGTGTATG
>JABWIB010000111.1:157380-174348 GCA_016617825.1 Platyplectrum ornatum | reverse complement strand
CACACACACACACACGTTATAAAAGGCTATACAAGGCACTATATACTAATGTGTTGCCTTAGATGTGAATAAACACTGACAAGAACCCAGTCCCCTTTCACTCACTTGGTTATCTGTTACTATTTACTCAGGAGAATATATGGAACATAAATACTTCATTTAAAATCAGAAGGGGCTGGTTAAGGTAATAACCCACATGTGATATGACCATAACTTTTCTACAGAGTTGATTCAATCAGTAACCAGTCTTCTATGGAAGTGGCTACATGTGCTCATATGTGTCTCCTGCAACAGTACTATAGTGATACCGTATTCTAATGACTGTTATAAAGAAGACATAAACTTACTGTTTCACATACAAAACTTTCTAGTTTCTATATTTCAAAATAGAAAGAATTAGGCTACAATTTTGACAATATATGCTTCATGGGTTTTTAGAAATGTAAATATAAATCCACCACCATCTAATGCAGATCAAATAATTACTTAACATAGGAACATGCATGTTTATATGGAATAAGTATAAGTAAACTTCACCATGGATCATAAGATTAAGCTTGTGCACATAAAACCTAAGCAGAGTACACCCAACATATTTTCGTCATTATTTTCATACTGATCACATGATACGTAACGCACGTTTTTGTATGCTGCAACAATTATTTGAATTAATTTGATTTTATTTTTTAAAATGTCTAATTATCTACAATGTCGCTATGTCGTTCTAAATGTTATGTGTATACTGCCCCACCCTTCTGCATGTGCATGAACACTGGGTGTGCATATTTCATAGAGGGCTATGGGAGTAGAAAAATCACAAATGGTTGTGTATGTAGTAATAGGCATGATCATAACCACATAGTTAATGCATTTCAATCTCAAACAGGATTATAATATAAGACTAGTGAGAATACAGACATCAATCTGCGAGCAGTAACTATAACTAAACACTGAATCTTAGAACAGGTGTCCTGCAGCCATTAACACCCGATCACTGACAGACCTGTACATCTGCATTCCATGAGCAGTGGGACGACAGTGATTCAGAGCTGAGGATTACACGTGAACAGGAGTGACCTAAAGCCTACCACTTGTAATGATCGCTTTCATCTTTCTGTATCCACAGACAGTGCAACACCAAGAAAACTAATTGCTCCAACTCCATCAGCTTGTCAGCGTAGTTAAATAGTCGGTAAATGATCACCCTGTCTGCCAACATGAAATAATTAAAGTGTGCTCAGAAACAGGATGTTAAGAGCCCCTAAGTACATGAACGCAAACAATAGGGCTTATTCAAAAGCAAATACCCAAGTGTGGTGAAACCCATAACACAGGGATTTACAAACAGTGTGTTACAAAAAAAAGGTTAGGTATGTCAAAAGTATTAAGGTAACAAGAGAAGATATATAAAAGGTTAAAAGTTACTAAGAGCATTAGAACCCATACATATACAACTAGACATGAGTGACATACTGTGACTTTACAAAGATATTATTTTAGATGTTTATATTACAGTGTGATTGTGTTACAGCACCAAAGCCTAGTGTTACAATGAGATCCGAACATTCACTTTCCTATTACACAGTAGAGAATTTCATGTAGAATTTGATATTTCATGTTCTGTGGGGGAATATCTCCACTGTTTCCGCAGTTTAGTAAATCTAACCCCATGCCATTTGGAAACAAGGCAAAGTATAACAACTTTGCAGAAGACTGGATGAACTGGGTTAAATGTTTCCCATTGGTTAGTTCAGTACGTCTGCTTCTAGACTTCCATAAGTGAACCATTCTCCAATCAGAACCACATACACTACCTAAAAAAATATGTAAATGCACAAAAATGTCAAATATGCGTGTCATTCTATGGGCAGTATGGCGGCTTGGTGGAGCTCACAGCACAGAGGTCATGCGTTCCATTCCTAGACAAGGACTTATCTGTGTGGAGTTTGCATGTTCTCCTTGTGTCTCTATGGATATGTGCAGGGAAAATAAGCACTATGTATGCTTTTTAACCCTGCGTCCTATCCAGATAGGATCCTATGTGTCTCTGCTAAAACCCACCACACCTCTAAATAGAACTTAACCTTCCTGCTCCATCCGATTGTGCTGAAAACTCCAGACCAGCTCTATTAAAGCTCTAGATAAACTCTATTGAGGCAGGGACTGATGTGTATGCTTGCTTGAAAATAAAGCTGAACTTTTAATTACTGTTATTAAGTTAATTGAATAGTGACTGTGCTCTAGTGAGAGTGACTGCATTGTCTTTCCATGAGGTCACAGTCAAATACTTAAACAAATGTAATTAATTTTATTAAAAACAATTTAATGTTTAGTCAAAACATAAAGCAGTATACTCTTTACCTATACCTAGGCCTAAACTTACTAAGCATGGAGATTGCAGGGAGATTGAAAAGTGGGGATGTTGCCCATAGCAACCAATCAGATTCAAGCTCTCAGTTTAATTTTCCATACTGGAGAATGTGAGCTTGAATCTGATTGGTTGCTATGGGCAACATCCCCACTTCTCAATCTTCCCGCAATCTCCCTGCTTCGTAAATTTAGGCCCTAGGATTTTATACTTGGTATTTAGAATTGCAACACCTACAGAAATGTGATTTTAAAAAGAGAAATGAGGCAACTCCCATAGAAAATATGGTGTAGCAATGAGGTAACTCCCACAGAAAATATGTAAACACCTTTAATTTACTCAAACAAGCAGCTATGTTTTACAAGACTGTCTGCTTTACATTAGCTGGAAATGCTTTGGCTACAAGCAAGAACCACATCAGATCACCCCTCCTTCCAAAGGGTGGGAAAACTGAGATCAAAGTCTTTAAAAAGAAACATCAAACAAAAGCGACTGCAATGATGAAGAAAATCAAACACTTTTACAATACAGCGACATTGAGCCTAAATGTTCCCATTTAATAAGACAGATGTATATACCTCCTCATCCTCCTTAAGCCCATCACTAATTACTTCTTATCCTTTTCATTTTTGTTAACGTCCTTTACAGCAGACATTTATTTGCAACATTAATGCTGAACTCGTATCTTTCCCACCGTAGATACAATACGCTGTATATGTGGGATTAATCCTTCATTACAGGTCATCTGCAGGCTTTGTTTTGCTAAATGACTACAGCTTCACATTGATTGATCATATTATATCCCCACACGGTAATAGGTTAGAGCAACCCACCGGCCAAATAACAAATAATCAATGCATTTCTCAAAAGAGACATTATTTATGTTGTTAATGTAAAAGTAAATAGAGCATGTACTATCAATAATATGTATATTTCAGTTCAATATAACTGTATTCAATGTAATATGAGAACTATCTTATAGATCCTGTGTTCCTCTGCAAAACAGGTTTAAAAACAGATTTAAAAGTTTAACATGTATCTCTTGTGTGGACCATTAAAATCCATAGTAGCTAAGTATAGGGGTAGTATTCTCCCCAAAAATCTTTGCCAGGCAGGTGGCATAAAAAAGTACCCGGCTGGGTTTATATATTCCCATTCAGTCCTGCTATTTTTCCTAGTATGTCCTCCTACTTTCTCTTCCCATGTGTGCCCAGTCAATCTTTTTTTTACCTCCATCTATCCTATATAAACCCCTTTACCTATCCTTTACAACTTCCCTGGTAGCCGGGTGCTAACTCCACAACAGCCTGGTGGAGCGCTCAGCTAAAAGCCTCTGTGGAGAACACGGAGTATGTATATAAGGACATCTGCTGTGTATCCATATAGATAATGCTACAATTTCAACAGGTTAGTATTCCAAATAATAATGACAGCCTACATGCTACATGAGCTTCAGCACTAGTACACCAAACACTCTCCAGGGCCTAAATTTACTAAATTGCGGGATTGGAAAAGTGAGGGATGTCACCCATAGCAACCAATCAGATTGGCGCTTACATTCTTCATGTAAAATAAAACTGAGAGATTGATTGATCTGATTGGTTGTTATGGGCAACATCCCACTTTTCCAATGCCGGGGTAAATGTAGGCCCTGACTATTAATGAATCTTACTTTGTGCTAAAAGTTGTGATATGGTCTTTCTGTTGTCTTCTGATCCCTCAAACTCCTTCGCTGCAAGTTGTTTATTTGCAGTGTCCATTCTCTCTAAAGAAAAAAAAAGGTCATTATTACTGTGTAACACCCACCCACAAGGTCGACTATGACTGTACAAGCATTGTAATTGTACATAAAATACACATAAAAGACCAATGAGAATTCCTTAGGAACCGTAATAATGAGAACGATTCAGAAAGCCAATATTCCTTACATTCATTTGACACATGCAGAAGATGCTAGGTCTATTTTATGATTGACATTACCTTATATAAATTGTGCAAATGAATAAATATGAGTAAATAAATGACTTGATTACAATATACATTATACAAATAGAATGGAACCATACTAGATCTCTGGATGCTATCACTGCATTCACTACCAGAGTCTGGAGGTGTATGTTGAGAAGCCTCAGATTCGTCACTCTGTGGGGGAGTTATAATTTATTGATGACACACTTGGGGAAATCGTATTGCTTGGGAAAGAGCTTCCAATACACGAAACACCCAAACAATTGAAATAGCTGCTTAAAAATGCCTGTCTCATGTGAACATAACCTCCTGATACCACCACTTCCAGAGGACTTATCAGTCACTGCATTCTCCCAGCAGCTTGTACGGGAGGGGTCGCATAAACTGTTTGAAGATAGAGGTGATGTTTACCCTGGAAGGTAACAAAAGTTTTTAAATCACATTCCATGGAATCTCTGCAGTTTATATTACGACTGGTGAGTCCATGTCAGTGATGGAATATCTAAGAGAGGGACTTTGATATAGACTGATACATGAGCGGAGAATAATGTGCTATAGGTTCCTGACACCTATCATGGGGGACAGGTTCAATGAAGAGTTCATAAAGCTGACTACACTTTACGGGATATTTGGTTTGATCAGCTGATTTCCCATATTAGAAACATAGAAACATAGAAAGTGACGGCAGATAAGAGCCACATGGCCCATCCAGTCTGCCCCATTGGGTATTTAAAACTATACCAACCCAAATTTAATCGCTATTTTGTTTGAGACTCAGAATACCCTTATATTTATCCCAAGCATGCTTAAACTGTTCTGTAGTATTAGCCNCCACCACTTCTGATGTCTCTGGCTATCAGAGCATTATGCCAGAGGTTTGGGGACATTGTATAGTGTTCGGATAGCTTTGCACAAACAAGAATGTAGATCTGCTTTATAATCCATATAATATAATATAACCTTATTTCTGTAGAGCAGAACTGTGCAAAAAGTTCTGCTAAAACTACATAGCATACATTACATTACATAGGATACTCATTTGCAATTTGCCCACAACAGTGAATATGTTAAAAGGCAATAATACATTTCTATGTATTTTCTTACATGGCTTTTACTGTTAAGAAAATCTTTTTTTCAGGCAATTCTTCTGGTCAGATGAAATATAATTTCATAAGGCAAAATTAATCATTCCCATGTGATGGGGAGGAAAATTCCTCATGGGGAGTGACTCAACCCTATGAATGCCGAGTGGTCTGAAAGACTCATGGAAAGTACCCATGATACCACAGTAAAGGGTTTTTGTTGACTGTTTATAATGTAAAGGGCATGCATAATGTTACAATACAAATGTAAAAACAAAACTCATTATAGTACAGCACAAGGTACTGTACCCAGGTCTACGCGAGAACTCTGCTCTGCTTGATAGTCCAGCACTAGGACATGAAATAGATAATCCAGCACTAGGACAGGAAATAGATAGTCCAGGACTAGGACATGAAATAGATAGTCCAGCACTAGGACAGGAAATAGATAGTCCAGGACTAGGACATGAAATAGATAATCCAGCACTAGGACATGAAATAGATAATCCAGCACTAGGACATGAAATATATAGTCAGCACTAGAACAGGAAATAGATAACACAGCACTAGAACAGGAAATAGATAGTCCAGCACTAGGACATGAAATAGATAGTCCAGAACTAGGACATGAAATAGATAGTCCAGCAGTAGGACATGAAATAGATAGTCCAGAACTAGGACATGAAATAGATAGTCCAGAACTAGGACATGAAATAGATAGTCCAGCACTAGGACATGAAATAGATAGTCCAGCACTAGGACATGAAATAGATAGTCCAGCACTAGGACATGAAATAGATAGTCCAGAAGTAGGACATGAAATAGATAACACAGCACTAGGACATGAAATAGATAGTCCAGCAATAGGACATTAAATAGATAATACAGCACTGGGACATGAAATTGATAGTCCAGCACTAGGACATTAAATAGATAATACAGCACTAGGACAGAAAATTGATAGTCCAGCAATAGGACATTAAATAGATAATACAGCACTAGTATATGAAAGATAATATAAGTGAAACAAAAGCTGGCAATGTTTTACCTCGTAGGTCCCTGTTGAAGTCATGGATCCTGCGAATCTCTCCCTCCAGTTTTGTTCTCATGGCTTTCTCCAGCGTCTCTCTCTTTGATGAAGATTTTACCAGATTCTCATATGCTTCAGAGACTCTCTGGATTTCCATTTCCATCTGAAACGTGCCAAACAAATATCATCAGACGCATGGCCAACTATTTACTCCCTATACTAACGACACCTGTTTCCTCCCTACCAAAATATGTATATTGGCTCTATGGCTGTATAAAAAGAAAGACAACATCCATAAAATATAATCACATATATGTTATATAGCACAGACGATACATAGAATAAATAGAATGCATCACCAAGTCTGCAAGGTCAGTGACAGGATGAAACTTGTGCATGCTAATAGCTAACTAACAGCAATGTCTGTTGGGAAGGCCAAGGTTCAGCTCTTTTATGCTACATCAAATTACACATTCCAGAAGTAAAAAATAAATAAAACAATATAAAAAATAAAGGGTGTAGAGATTGTTCATTGAGATTCATGTTTTGTATTAGTAGGGTTGTTTATTTATCAAGAAAGAAATAAAGTAATGTATAGCACAGCTCAATATTTATAAGCTACACCAGTGGTTCCCAAACGTTCTCAGTCAAGACACTCTTAGGGTCTCCATAATTTTTCAAGGTTATCCTAAGACAAAATAATTTATAATAATAATAATGTAATAACAATTTAGGTAAAGACAGAAATACTTCAGGTTGATATCAAATCTTGTGTTGCTCCTATACAAGACATAAAATTGGCATTCCATGGCAACACCTATTCCGCTACACCTCGATGAAAGCATCGTGGCACCCCAGGGAGCATAGGCGCACAGTTTGGGAGCCACTGGGCTATACTCAATTTCACCATATTATGTGTAGAGCCCAACCCCCATTCTACTATCCCAGGTGGTGAACGATGGCCGCACCAATTAAGCAACAGGATTGTGGCACAGCCAATGACTTTCAACAATAGGCCCATAGCCCTAGCCACTGCAAGGAAATAAGCAACACTTAGCAGTGACTAGTTAATCACCCATGATATTGGCTTTTGAGTTTGAAGCCATAGAAACAAGTATGGGCCAATGCTACATGCGAGTCAGAGAGCCACTTTCTAAGTAAAAAGTATATTATAGGCCTAGTTCTTTATATAATTAAATCAGTGGTGGATTGTCCTCGGCAGGTCATAACGCATTGCAAGTAACACAAGATTGTAAAATTCTGAATATCCTACACTGGGATGGCAAGGAGGGTACACTATTCATTTACCTGTAACATTTAAGCAATGGTTAGGATAAACTAGTTGTTCCCACATCAAACAATTTCATTGTATTTTCAACATGTTCATTGTAATTAAAGCAAAAAAACAATATTCCATTAAAGTGTTTTCTGTGCAATTTAATTAAGCAGGGCTTTTATTACATGAAGGTTATATTGTTGTAAAATACACTTCACTCAACACTTTGCAATACTTACTTTCTGAAACCTCGCCACTTTGTCATAGCATCCTTCCAGTTCCTGGCGAAGAGAGCGATTCTCCTCCGACAGAACAGCTACCATCTGCTGCGCCCGGGAGACAATAGCAAATGGGTCACCTTGCATCTGGGAATATGGAGAGGGCAATGGAGGAGGCCTCGACAGAGAAGGGTCCATCTGTGGCATCTGCGGTTGTTGTTGTTGCTGACCAAAGTACGACTGGGACAAGCGATAAAAGTCCCCAGGATGAATTTGACTGGACATCTGCTGGGACCTGTGTGTTCCAGAAAAGAATTCGCCATGGCTTGGAGATGGAAGCTGCTGCTGCTGAGATGGGGACATGCCTGAGGGTGGAGGGGACTGCAGCAGGCTCATTGATCCAAGCGACGTAAGCGAAGATGTGGGACTGTGGTAGTGTAGGGGTCTCTGCTGATGTTGTTGTTGTTGCACATCTTGATTTTGCCTATTGAACACAAAAGCGATATACTAGGTTTAGCTTCCCTACAGTAACAATTAATGTCACCACTCCCATTTACACAATGCTTTTCCCTGTAGGCATTAGAAAAACCTGCAATATTCCACCCATCAGATTATGAACACTCTAGAGACCAATGACATCGTTGAACTATGGATAAAGTTAGTTCATTAATGACCAATTCCACTATACTACAATATACTATAAATACTGCACAACAAATAAAACTTAATTAAACTGTCTTTCAAATAATATACAGTCTGATGTATTATATAGCTAACATACATTAGATGTAAATTATATGTATACAAATTAAATATATTGTTCCTGCATTTAAGCTTCCGAAACATTTCCCGCAAAGTATTCAGATAGCAGTGGCGTAATATTACAATGTACAGCATATCTGACTCTATGGACCAGATTCAGATCTTTAGGCACTATTGACAAACTTACTGAAGAGTGGGCAAAACCATGATGAATTGCAGGTAAAATGAATGTTAATGTTTGCATGCAGGGAGAATACTTTATTTTTGTTTCCAGCTAATGAAATTTAACTCCCCTGTAATTCAACATGGTTTTGCCCACTCTTGAGTAAGTTGTGAGTCAATAGTGCCTAAAGTCTGAATCTGGTCCTATGTGTACTATCTGACTGTATGAAATCTCTTCATGCGGGGGGGGGGGGGGGGGGGGGGGGGGAGTGTTAGTTGTTGCAATTGTGGCTGTGAAATTGTATCTATGCATACATCTATACATCTATTCTCTGGATCGATTCACGTAAGAATCAGATCTTAGAATCTGGTCCATATATTACACTTAAAACCCCCCAAATTAAATGCATTTCATTAAAATACTCTTCTCTCAGGTATGTTACTAAAAATAAAAAAAACAAAACGTAACCATCACCACACTTCCATAAATCAAGAATAAAGCATGACAGAACTCTGCACATACATGAAAAGCAGGCACTCTGCCTAAATATACACCACCGATCTCACTCCTTATCCTACTTCCTTCAGTATATCTGATGTAACCTCCTTTCTTGGCATCTTCCAGAATACATGGAGTCAATTCCCAGGCAGCACATTCCCAGGCACCTCCATCTTCTGTTACTGGAGCAGACCAAGGTGCGAGTCTAGGCAACACCTCTGACAGAAGACAGACTGGCTTTATACTAGTGAGAGCGTCCCGGAACACATGTATGACTTATCCACAAAACAAAAAGCAAATTGGAACCTCCTGACAGCAGCGAGACTTGTGCTGGTATGCGTGTCCCTGGCTGCCTACATCAGTCACAGTATCATTGTTGCTGCCCACATCGGGAAGGTGGATCTCTGTTTGTCATTAACAGGAATGTAGGTCAAATCTATCACTCTCCATTCAGAGCTGTAATTTATCAGCCGTTGTGAGCGTACAGGACTGGTTCACCTACCTCATTTCACTAACTCCCTTTTTAAACACTAATCTAGGAACATACTTATTATGAGATCAAGCTTTTATATAAACTACTTCTTTGGGGAATTCTAGATACTACTGTAAAAAACAACTACCTCAGAAATAAAGTTGTTCCCCAGACAGTNAAAGTGACTCTCGTGATTAAACAAAGGAACTTTCTTTATCTGAAAAGACACAAAGTTAAAGCCACAATGCAGAAGTGCTGCAGGAATGTTTACTATGGTCTCCAGAAATATCCAGCAGGTGAGCAGAGCATTCCCCATACACAATGGCCATCATTCAGGAATGGGAAAGCAGAAGTGATTGCTTCCCCTTACACACTAATCCTCACTAGCTTGTTACTGCAGTAGCATTGTGGTTAATAATACAATGAATATATGATAAAATAAGGTCTGTCAACTAAATGTTCACATGTCAAAACCCATTCCCATTTCTTCACATTTGAGTTTGGAGTTATTCCAATCAAAACTCCAAACTCAGTAGTTAAACAAGTGGTATATCAGTACATTCATACATTACCCACAAAAGAACAATGGATAAAAAAAACTATATTTAAAGTTGGTGTAATGTAAAGCCTCTAGTTGCTATGGGATACTGCAATCTACAGTGATTTTATTTACTCATTTTCCAGAACAGCAAAGACAGATGCATTCTACCAGTCATCATTTAAAATTATTAAATACCTTTTTCCTCTTTTACTGGTATGTAACATCACAAATATTCCCAACAGACTATACAGCACATAAAAACATGTTCTTTAAAACTGTACCAGTTAATACAATGGAACCTATCCAGAGCTGTATCCAAAAGCATAGCGGAATTTCTCACTGCACATGCTCAGAATGGGCCAGATTCAGACTTTAGGCACTATTGACTTACTCACAATTTACTGAGAACTATTAGATAAAATGAATGCCAGTGTTTGCATGCAGGGAGAATACTTCATTTTTACATTTTGCACACAGATACTGACCAGCGTTACTGTTACACTGTTATTAGACTTGGGCTAGGAAACTGTTTGCAACTAATGAAATGCTAACTCCTTTGCAATTCACAATGGTTTTGCCAACTTGTGAGTAAGTTGTGAGCAAGCCAATAGTGTCTAAAGTCTTAATCAGGTCCAATGCGAGTGGGCACACAAATTCGGCTGCAGTGCTCCCCTTGGGACATGAGCAGTTTGATCACACAGTCTATTTACAAGCACTGCTGCTGTCATGAAGTCAGGATCTGACCCATAATTTAGTACTATCTTTTTGAGGCTATGCTTTTACTTTTTTTATATGGAAGTGCTAGTGGAATATGTACCTTTTTAAAAAAAAAAAACGAGATAAATAAATAAATAATAAATACATAAATAATAAAACAAGAAAATTTGTTACCTGGATGATCCATATTCTGGGGGAGGCTGGTAACGAACCATAGGCCCATCTGAACGGTTCTGCAAACTACCCCTGTGATCTCCATAATGATGCCCCATCTCCTTGGATTTCCCTTGTGATGGGAGAGTGGAAATATTTTTGAATGGGTAGTCAGGTGGCGGGCCCCTATGCTCCACCACCTTCTGCCCTCCACTCTGTGAAGGATTTTTGTACAGTTCATTGGACCCAGAGTTTTTATAAAAGTCTCCTGGCTGTGGGGAGAGAGGGGCGCTGGTGACAGGGGCATGGGCCTTCACTCCACTGGTAGCGAGTGAGAGCTGCATAAGTCTCTCGCTAAGGGAACGCACATGGCCCTGCTTTAGGTCTTTCAGACCATCATCCTGATGTACTTTCCCTTGGCTAACCCGTTGAACCGTAGGCCGACCCTCAGTCCTCATTTTCTGATTGGTTACCCCAGTCACATAGAAAGCTGCCCCAACACTGGCATGTGGCTGCCCACGAAAATATTGTGATTGGACCTTGGCCTCCTCATAGGTAGGGAGGTCTTCACTGTTCTGAGCTCTTAATGGGATCTGCTTCTCCATCATATTCTCCACCTGGATTTCCTGCCCTTGTGGCTCTTGGCGGGCAGCATATGGAACCAACTGGGAGTCCTGAGAACTCAGTCCCTCGTTCTGAGACACTTGACCGCCACCGTAGGAGGGTACTGTCCCTGTGGCTTGTTGATGCAAGGCCAGCAGGTTACGGTTGTCATTAGGATTGCCGTAACGTAGCTGCTCCTGCAGCAGTCTCTGCAACACTGTGGTGGCTGCTTGTTCTTCTGAAGTCCTCATCTCCAAATGCAGCACCTCCAAATTGGAATTCAAGAGTCCTGAAACAAATGAAATAATAAGGCATCCATCTTTAGTATTCCTGAAATTTTAATTTGTATTTGTATAAACTAGTCATGTTTTATTTTATCTAGTCGTGCTCGTGTGATTAAACGCCAAATTTATGTCACAAAAGGGGTGGGACTTGATGATATTTTGCCAACAAGTCCCACCCTGGTGCAATATATTATACTTTCTGCATTACAAGATCTCCTGGAAGGCAGAAAGTATAAGTTGGCAACCCTTAATTAACAATGAAATATAAAGTGTGATACCTGTTTCTGACTTTTCGCTATTGCGATCCACCAACGTTGTGAAGTATTTCTGTTCATGGAGGAGTCTGTGGACAAATAAGGAATGATTTTCTGGATGCTCTTTTCTTTAGGCTGAAAATATATTAAAATAATAATAATTATTAGTATTACTATTAGAAATGTAGAAAATGATCTTACAAAAAATCTATAACAACTAAAATATAGCAAAAATTCAAATAGTATAGAAACTATGTAAAAAATGCATTTACAAAGGAGTTTGAAATTTCTCATGACATACACTCAATAACGAATATAATCTTTCGGCTTCTGTCACACTGTGTAAAACCATTACACACAGATATAATGGGCCAGATAGCGATTGAGTGCCATCATCACACACCTATTCAAACATAGTAACTATCCCCGTTTTTGACAACTAAAACCCGCACATGGAAACATAAATAAAAAAGAAATCCCACACCTAAGCAAATGTATTACCATAAAGATGCAAGTTTACAGGGTGGATCAGAAGTAACATACAATAGCAAACACCCAGTCAACATTCTTTGTAGATTACTCACCAGGATTGTGAGGAAGGGAGAACAGGTGAGGTACAAGTCAGTAAGAGTTACAGAGCGTAATTAACAGGTGGAAATTGCCTTTCTAAGCTATTGCAACTATTATTTTTGTGACAACACACACGTGGAATAGTTTAAGCAAAAGACATGAAATACTGGTGCAGGTTTTTTTTTTTTTTGTTTTTTTTTACAGGATTTTGAGAAACGGTAACATTAATAATACTACCACAGTGGTCTCATGTAATAAACAAAAAAGAGACTGTATATAACACCATACATAACATCATCAAACCACAAGAAACAAAAACAAGTAGTCAAAAGAAGGCCCTAAGTAATTGCCATTTAAATGATTAATATACCACTTTTGCATATCATGCAAACACACTACATACATACTAATAAAAAAAATAAAAAAAAAATATATATATATATATATATATATATATATATAATATATGTTCAGTGCAATTCAGCACACCAGGCTAAATACAAGTGGAAGTAAATTAGTATTTTCTAGGGATGCTGCCTACTGATACCTGCATTTTTCCCAAGTCAAAAAAGACCCCTTTTCCACTGGAGTGTGAACCTGGGATTTTTCTAGGGTTTTAAAGGGAAACCCCTTTTCCACTGCAGTGACCCAGGAAAAATCCCAGTAAAAACCCTACATTGGTCCTGGGAAAAAACCTAGGTCACTTGACCAGGGTTTTTGTTCTTGGGACCCATTTCCACTGACAAAAAAACCTAGGTTAACCCAGGTTTTTTTTTGTCTGCGGAAAAGGGGTATTATTTATCAAAAGGTGTCACTTTGCAACTAAAATAAATTCAATATAATTACCAGCCCAGCTATTTAACAATTGCAATGCAAAAACAAAACCAAATTGCAAGATTGATTTTATCTATGTTTTTTATATATATCTTTATAAAATAGATTTGTTGATATTAAAATTCTGGTACTATAATAGCAGTTTATCAATATTTATATTTTGTTCACCTGTCACTTTAACAAATGCTTTGAAAACACATCTTACAATGCTTTCATTTTTTGTAAGCAAGTTACCAAAAGCATCACTTTGAAGTTCACCCCGCGGACAGCATCATTTCACTCAGTCCCCCAAACTGTTCATTAAACAGAGAGCTACATGTCCTGACACCAAATTACAATCAGAGGGCACAGACTGGATCATTTCAAAGCAACACATCTCAATGTCTTTTACTCGGATTACACTAGAAAATAGCAAAAAACCCTATCAGGTTTAACCTCTCACCTCTCCATTCCACTAGACACGGTGTAGTTTAATATCACGTTGACCTCTAAGCGTGATAAATTAGAAACTTACCGCTTGAAAAGATTCCTCAGTCAGAATCCTTATTTAAGGGGGGGGACTCTATTCAATGAGAACACCGCTATGCGCACACACACACACACACATATATATATATATATATATATATATATATATATATATAAATAAATGTTATATTTACGATATTTATATTATATTGTATATAAACGCTTATTAGGCCTTAATTCACATTGTATTAAAATGCCATGATAAATTATTGTTCATATCACAACTTGTATGACAGACTTGCCTTCACTATGTTTATGAGCGTCTTTTGGAACACAATCCTCAGTGAGGTTTTCGTTCTCTCTCCACCAAAATCTTGGTCAATGGTTTAATCGCGGCTACATGTAAATGTCACTACTCCCTTCTAATTCTACTGGATATCTTTGCTGCTTTTGACACTGTTGATCTTCTCATACCAATGTTACAATCCCTAGGAATTCAGGACACAGCCCTTTCCTGGTTCACATCCTTTATCTAATCGCTCTTTCAGTGTTCACGTTTCTGTATCCACCTCCCCTGCTCTTCCTTTATCTATTTTTTATTACTATCCCCTCCCGATCTTTCACCAACTGTCTTGGCCTGTGCAACTGTGTTTTTGCAATGTTATCCTGGAAGTCTTCCCACCATTTCAAGCTCATTATTTCGAAAACAGCCTAATAATATTTTCATCTGCCTACAGGAATTACCCATCTAATACATCCATTACTGTTAAGAAAGGTGCAATGATCCCTACTCATCAAGCTTGCTACCTACAGTAGGTGCTATGCTTGACTTAAAAAATTTTTTGTAGTAGGAAATGATAAAACATTACCAACTAAATACACCATACACATATACCTCAAGATAAGTGATGAAAGGAGTTATGTGACCTGAAGAATAATTAGAGAGCAGACAACAATTCAACAATGCATGGCATTAATATAAGTAAATCCTGAATTAATTTGACTGTCAAATAGGGTCTAGGCACCAGGTTTTTGTGACACACATACTTATATACCCACTTCATGTATCTCCTCCATGGTGCATATCTTTCTGATGACAGTTTATCGGCAAGAGGAGGTCCCCCTGTATATGTTATTTTATCCAAGTAGTTTCAGTGAGCAAGGGAGGTGTCAACCTGAGAATTTCACAGGTTTATTATTTTTGCCGGGGCTTTGACCATTCCAGATGTTCTACCCAGTTCAACTCAGGGATTTCCATGTATTTTGGTGAAATTCCTGGGTCACCACTGTTCGCACTGAACCCAGGTAGATTAACAGCAGAGAAGTTGATTGACTTTTTACCACAATAACGCTGTTTAACAGCCAATCAACTTTTCAATGAACTACCTGGGTTTTAAAAGCCCGGGTATCATTGTTCAGGCTGTAGGCAACCAGGTAATCACCGGGGAATAACCCTAATTTTTAGCCAGGTCAAAGACCCAGGTTTTTCAAAAGACATCATTCACATTGCTTCAAATACCTGGGTTTATTTTTTTTCATTGTTTAAATAGATTGCAACATGTGAAATGTATGTAGTGTGTACCCAGATTCAGAATCAATAAGCTATTATCATTTATTTTACAATTACATTTTCATTTTGCACAAATAATTGTCTGTGTGTGTGTGCCCATAGTTTCCCATAAAACTACCATCTGTTGTACAGCAAACATATGGCAGAGAGAAATGATCATAAAAGTTCATGAAAAGGGGCATTTACTATAATTTTTACAGCTACAAAGAAGACCAACTGTATCACTTCCCTCAAGCAATGTCACGGTGGCAGCCATTGAATGAGAAGTGCATTATGAGATGCCACAGAATTCTGGACATATCAGACGGTCTCCTGGAATAAACCCTTACAGCTGAGTTTATATCCTGGCTCACACAGCGTTTAGCCTGCAGTAGAAGAACAGGTTTTTGGATTACACAGCACATGTACAAGGGTGGAGCAGATGACATCAATGAACTTCCAGCCCTACTGTCCCTGTAAAAAAAAATGCTATGGCAAATATCTGTGTGCTATAGTCCTGTTTCCATAGCCATAACCAGTGACCATTCATTTAATGATCTTTATATTACTTTGAAACTTATATTAAACGTATGTATAGGTCACGCTTACTTGGGGTAAAAATACCTTTCTTAAAATAAGCTCATTGACTGACCCCTTTTCCACTAACACCCCCACACATATTACAGCAACATTAAGGGGGGTGCCTGGGCAACCAGAACCCCCCCCCCCCCCCCCCCCCCCGGGTTTCTGCACATTAGAGTGCATTTTTTGGTGGAAATGGGTCCCAATTGAGTAGCTGTGATGGAAACAGCAGCGACCCAGGTTTCCCTTGAAAATATAGAGTAATGCTGGCATGTTACACTAGCAACGTGTGCCTGCGATACTGTTATGAGCATAGTAGTGTATAGCATAGTAGTGTATAGTAGTGCCATTGTCATAGTGAATAGTATAGTATTGTAGTGCCATTGTCGGCGTTACTGTATGAATGATTATAGTAGTGTATAGTATAGTAGTGCCATTGTCATAGTGAATAGTATAGTATAGTAGTGCCATTGTTGTAGTGAAATAGTATAGTATAGTAGTGCCATTGTCGTAGTGAATAGTATAGTATTGTAGTGCCATTGTCGGCGCTACTGTATGAATGAGTATAGTAGTGTA
>JABWIB010000111.1:138903-151401 GCA_016617825.1 Platyplectrum ornatum | reverse complement strand
CATTGTCGGCGCTACTGTATGAATGAGTATAGTAGTGTATAGTATAGTAGTGCCATTGTCATAGTGAATAGTATAGTATAGTAGTGCCATTGTTGGCGCTACTGTATACTACTATTAGTGTAGTGTAGTATAGTAGATAGTAGTGCTATTGTCATAGTGAATAGTATATTATAGTAGTGCCATTGTTGGCAATACTGTATGAATGAGTATAGTAGTGTCATGCCAGCTATGCTGCAGTATGAATAGTATAATGCAGCGTAGCCCTCATGACGCTACTATACTCATTCATACAGTAGCACTGGCATGTTACACGAGCAGCGTGTGCTGGTGCTACTGTATGAATGAGTATAGTAGTGACACTGCTGTAGCATAGGTTACAATACTCCACTTTATTCAGTGGACACTAGTGGAAAAGGGATATATTTTTATTGTTCCACCTGGGTAAATTCTTCTCATTTAAAGAAAGTGGAACGCCCTCCACTCTATTAATGGGGCACCCATCGTTCTGCACATGTTCCAATTCTTAAAAACAGGTGGATGTGCAACTCTAAATTTCATTTAACCTAGGAAGCATTATTAGAAGTAATAATGAATTATTGACTGACTGGATAATTGTATACCCGGCATAAGGTTGGCAGAAGTTCTCTTTACTTTACTCTCTGTGCAAAAGAGCTGCATTTAGTTGTTTGAGACAGTAACTCTATGGGATGAAGTTTTACGCAGCTTATGACTATGTTATAATATCATTTCAGAAGGAATTACTGGTTTCCTGGAGGCAATTGAAGCAAATTTCCATGGATATGATAATGTGTATTCCTGTGAATGAATAGAAGATTCAGCGGAGTTGTCTGCATTCCTGCTGCTAGGCAAGGTGTGGTGAGAAGCAGGTGTATGGAGAGGAGCCAGCTCTGACTATCCATACCACAGGGGCTGAGTCACTAAAGCACATTCAGGATCAACCCGTACACAAAGGGGAAATTAGCTAATTATTTGTTTAGTCATTCAACTCTTTCCCACCTATGAGAAGTTATACTTTCTGAAGATTTTGAAATAGAGTTGTGATAACTAATACGCAATGTTGTAAGGATGCATCTATTATGTATTGTGAGCTACAAATAAATGTATTAAAATAGGACCAATCATTACATTAAATGAACACATCCATATAAAAAACACATAAGGGCCTATTCACTAAACTGGCCAAATATAAAAGTAGAGCTGTTGCCTATAGCAACCAATTAGATTCTAGTTCACATTCTCTAACCGAGAGCTAGAATCTGATTGGTTGCCGTGGGCAACATAGAATATCCAATTCTACAAATGTATGGTCAGTGTTTAGTGCAACCTACCCACCACCATACAGCTAAAAGTTGTGTCAGTGCTCCCAGTTACCCCTTGATCAGGCTACAGTGTGGTGCGACATCACCGTCTGCAGGTAAGGTATTCAGACACATATTCCTCATCACCATTACCAGCCAGCAAGTTTATTTTAAATCTCTTGGTATTACACCCAGAGTATGAGTATGCTGAATAATATATATATATATATATATATATATATATATATATATATATAATAGTTACTACAGAGCATCCCAACTGCAAATGCAATTGCATATTCAGACATACAGAGAATTAAGAAATTAAGAAAAAAATTCTGAATGTATGAACTTAATTTAATTTAATTGAGTTTAAAGCAGCATAAAGAGTCACATCTACTAAATGGGATATAATTATATATATATATATATATATATATATATATATATATATATATGTATGTAGTCTAAGGAATATAGACTAAAAATAACACCTTACAATTACAAATGAAATCACATTGTATGGTACTCATAAAACATAACTAAAGAAAGCCAGAAAAAAGGTAATAAATCTTGTGTCGCAGGGAAACTACAGCATTAGACGCCTATGGAATAGCAACGGCAGAATATATGTGACTATTATTCCATCCAGAACCTATGTAAGGGGTTTTTATACACGACTAGTATTCAGTGAGCCGAGTCTCTCAGATTCTTTATAACTGTGGATGGAAATCTGTTTGCTGGCAGATTCCAGGGAGAAACAGAATAATATAAAACCGCAGAATGCAGAACAAAGGCCAAAATTGGGCGGTAATCTGAGTCATTTCAATGCTCTGCATACACTTAACAAGGGGACACTGATCAAAGGACAACTGATACTTCTGCTTTACCAAGGCCATAAGAAATCTCCTAGAGGTACTAGAGCTATTCAGCAAAAAGACAAAAAGGTTACCTTTGTACTCTGGCTGCATGTCAGTTAACCCACCTGGTGCCACAGGCTGCACATGACGGACAGGCTGGCAGTAACAGTGATGGAGGGATCACGTCTGGATGAAAGAAGCCCACAGGCCCAGCAATGCCCGGGAACTCTTATACAGCCTGGCACCTCTGTAGTAACATACAATCGCTCCTAATTCTGGCTTCATATTGGTTTACTTTTGCTGGCTGTACAATGTCCTGATATTAGACAGCCCCACACCACCCAATAATCAGGGCTATCCTAACAGTGTCCACACAACACCATTTAGGTGATCTTCCAACCCTATTAAACCATTTGCTATACACTGTAGCATACTTGCTGCAAATCTCCCATAGCTGTTCACAGCAATGGATGACTCTACAATTTATAACATTACGCCCCACAACCAAGGTCAGTACTGACAATCACATCAGTGGTAGTCAATAGAGGTCTAGTCATAAAGCCCCTCGTCAACACATTCACTCTTCCAGGATCTCCTAGTACAGGGGTAGACAACTTGCGGCTCCCAGGTGTTGTCAAACTACAAGTCCCAGCATGTTTTATCAGGTATCAACTATGCATGCTGGGATTTGTAGTTCGACAACACATGGAGAGCTAGTAGGAAGAAATTAGAAGTTGGTGAGTATGCACCGCAGCCAATTATTGAATGACATGCAGTCGTCTTATATTCATTTACCCATCATTCAGTTATACGAACCTTTGTCAGAAGGTTAAATATGGGTTTAGTGTAAGGCCAGCATCAGCCCACTCAGCACAATAAATCACACATATGGATGGAGAAACGGGACAGAGACGCTATTTGGTAGTTAGTCCGAAAGTTTAACCCTTAAATAAATTAGGCCGTAAGGTTGCCATTTCTGTTGTACATATTGCCTCTGTACTGGTGACTAATAAGAAGACAATGTTGCTTTAATGATTTGCAGTATAAAGATGTGTATGCTAACCTATAGCTGTTAAAATGTTGATGCCCAAAATATTTAATCTTCTATTAAATGCAAAAAAAAAAAAACCTTTTCGGGTATCAAACATTCAATAAACGATGAAAGCTGCAACAGTAATACATCACTTATGTGAGCTCTAGTTGAGCAGCTGTTAATACTTCACTGGTAAAAGAATGCATATGTACTAAGCTTGAGCCACACGTAACCTGTACCTCATTAGCTATACATTAACCTGACTGATACTGAACACTATGGTTCATTACACTTCTAAACACTTTTATAGTTTATAGACATGATGGTTATTATGGTAGTTGTCTTTTATGTTGCTATTAGCAATGTCCTTTTATTAATATGCACTGTTCAGGGCAGTTTTATTGCAATGTACCTCCACTGTTACAAGGTGACAGGTAATCAGTGGATGGTTAGTAGATGTTATGTACTATGGTTTGTAAGGAAAGCAAAGGTGTTGTGCAAGACAACCAAACTAATTTCTACTTTCATTTTCTTTAATGCACTAAATGAAAGATAGACAGAATGGGGTATATTTACTAATCAGTGAGATTGCAGTGAGATTGGAAAGTGGGGATGTTGCCCATAGCCAATCAGATTCAAGCTCCCAGTTTAATTTTACACACTAGATAATGTAAAATCAAATTTGACTGGTTGCTATGGGCAACATCCCCATCTCACTGTAATCACACCGCTTAGTAAATGTACCCCAATGTGTTTGGTTGCTATTGGTAACTCCAATAAGTAAATATATAGCTCAGGTTCAGAAAATTAAGGGAAAAGATCACATAATTATTTGATTGTTGTAAAGCGCTACGAAATAACACTATATAAATAAATAAATATATATATATATATATATATATATACGTCCCACTAGTTCCTACCAGTACAGGCTGGGCATCCATTTACTGGGTTTACAAAATACTCAATGATGCTAAATCCTCATGTGACAGGTCATGCTCTAAATAGTGTTTTAATTACAGTATATATACTTCTATCCTTAACTAATTAAATACCACCGCAGTATACTGTGTTTAATCAAAATACAGCATCACTAGTGGACACTGAATGCCTGCGGTGGTTTGTCATGGCAGCTGATATAATGCTGCTGGTGTCACTGGGCCAGATTCAGCTTTTCACTCTCATGACTTACACTCATGAGTTACACTCTCATGGGCAAAACCATATTGAATTGCAGGGGAGGTNAATTTAATTAGTTGCAATCAGCATAACAGGTGAGAGATGATGTTTCCAGCCCAAGTCTACTAACAGTGTAACAGTAACGCTGGTCAGTATCTGTGTGCAACATGCAACAATAAAGTATTCTCCCTGCATGCACACACTGACATTCATTTTACCCCCCCTGCAATTCAACATGGTTTTGCCCATGAGAGTGTAACTCATGAGTGTAAGTCATGAGAGTGAAAAGCTGAATCCAGACCATTGTAACGTCTATGTAGGGTTTAAAGCGTGCATTCACACTTAAAAATGCATCTTCTATAGTCTGGATACAACCCATTATTCAATGTAAACTTTGTTTACAAAGAATGGACTAGATCCAGACTTACGTACTGGTGAGCTTATGAGTGTAAAGTCACAAATGGGCAAAACCATGTTGAATTGCAGGGGAGGTAAAATGAATGTCAGTGTGTGTATGCACGGAGAATACTTTATTTTTGCATTTTGCACACAGATACTGACCAGAGTTACTGTTACACTGTTATTACACTTGGGCTAGAAACACCATCTCTCAACATCTCTAATACTCTTTGCAACTAATGAAATTTACCTCCCCTGCAATTCAATATGGTTTTGCTCACTTGTACCTTACATTTGTAAGTTCAATAGTACATAAGTCTGGATCCAGTCCAATGAGTCCAATGAATTTTAGACTATGGGCCCGATTCAATGCCCGACAAATATGAGCAAAACCTGGTTGCGCGCAAATTTTTCTCTTCGTGCCGCATTGAATGGAGCGCTATATGTTTAATATCACAATAAGTAACTGTTCTAAAATGTTAGTCACTTACAGCAATGTTAGAGGGAAGGTATGTAGATAGTACAGTGAGGGTATGCTGGGTGCCATCTGTGCCTCCCCTCTCCCTCCTAGAAGGATCCAGTGCTTGGGGCTCTGCGCACATGGGCAGCTAATATCTGCTTAACCTTATCCAGACCCTCCAGCGTGACCCATTCCACCAGGTACACAATACTCCGCTCCTGTCACTCACCTGGTTTAATGAAATTACTAATGATTGTATTGAATTTCTCTTTATAGTAGTTGATTGCTGGAAGCCGGATGGATTGCAGGAACAGAGTATTTTGTACCTGGTGGGATGGGTCATATTGGACGCTCTGCTTATCTCATTTGTCACATACCAAGGTTTTCCTGCTTTGTCTGTAATCTGATAAAAACATGCACAAAGAACCTCATGCTTATTTCATATATTATATAGCATATAGGCATTACCATGCATTACCCAATCGTTTATTTTTGTGATTAGTAAATCTTTGGTGTTTAAAGGGCACATTGTTATCGTGTATGTTATGAACAAACATACAAGTATTCAAACACATATAAAAAGAAATTCTTGTGACTCCATCCCCCACCACGGAGCCTCCCCCAGGAGGAGAAGAGGCCCTGTGTGATGCTGATGTAACGGCGTCTTACTGATGAGAATCATGTGAGGATTTCACAGGAGAAGGAAAAAAAAACACAAATGGAGCAAATTTGTTCTGGAAGAAACCGATTTACAAAGTGAGGGATATATATATATATATATATATATATATATATATATGGACATATGGATATATATGGACATTTTTATTCTTATCTTTGCTTGCAGGAATATGCTGCCTGGTTATATACATATTGCAAAAAAAAAATACCGAACAGCTTTATTTTTGTATTGCAGTTTGGAAATATACTGGAACACAGAACACTAAGAATTCATATAAGTCACCATGTAAAATGAGGACAGTGTTAAAATCTGGATTGCGCTTAAGGGGGCTGATACAGAGTTGTGGATCTTGCTGTTTTTCAGGTGGATGTTTAGCGGATATGAGCAGAGTTAAATAGAGTTAAATAGAGTTAAATAGTTGCAGTAGCGGTGTTAGCTTCCTGCACATCCACCAGTTATCTCCCCAGAAATTTTTGCCAGGTGGATGTACCCGGTTAGTGTTTATGAACTCAATTTGAATGTATAATATATATTCCCATTACATCCTCTTTTCCTTGTATGCCCTCAGTCATCCTTTCTCTTTCCCGTGTGATACCAGTTAGTTTTTATTTACCTCTATCTATCCTATATAACCCCTTTTCCTTCTTCTACAATCCCCTGGTAGCCGGGTACTCACTCCACAACAGCCGGATGTAGCACCAAGCTAAAAGCCTCTGGTGAGAACACTGTCCGCCATACGCTTTCCCCATCTCAAAGATACAGATTTTAGAAACAATACATAGAATTTTAATAAATTATATATGAAATATTATTAAAAAACTATTTAAAGACATTGGAATGTGCAGAGACTGCATTTGCATACTGCCAGGAAAAGTCTGTGCTTTTACTTTGCGTCCTATCCAGAGGTGTTTCAGCTAAAATACACATTACTGGGTAGGACGTGTCCAGCGTGCGAATTCCGCCTTGCCGCCAGAATGGCTTCCAGCGTGTAAGTCTGAATCCTGAGAATCTGTGCTGAAAGTCTTATGAGTGGTCAGAGCCATAAGTGGCCACATTTCTTAAGTCTGGATCCCGTCCCCATGAGATCAAGTTCTTTGTACTAGTGCGCTGGGAATTGGGAGAGGTCGCATTCCCTTTGTCTGCTGCACTTATGTCTGATGTCATTGTACTCAACAAGAATGTTCACTTCCAACACTAACTCCTCCCTTCATTGGCCGGCTGATAAGCACAGAGTGCATTAATGTCAATAAAGCAGTTTATTGTTTAGCTTCCTCTCCATAGTAGCCACAGGAGTACGGTTTATCGTTTGTTAGCACAATCTTTGCCTTCATGATCGTTACGAGGTGTTAATCACCTTTTTCAGCGATGTGGCCATTCCAGCAGAACAATTGTATAACTGTATTGGTAATGCAACATATAATTCCTACAGCTACGCTACCTTTGAATACAGAGTTCAAAGACAAGTAAACCAGGGCTTCCAGACACATGACTTGCATGGCTACAACGATTTATCACTGGGTAAACAGTATACCTAATCATTGTATCAAAATCCCACATGTACAAGCACAATGTACCAAGTGTGGTTTTACTAGTTTAATGGGCATAATGGAAAATTGAAAGTGGTCAGTGACAAAGGGTAAAATGTCAAGTAATTCAAATTGTCTGGTCATTAAGAAGAACATAAGCCATACTAATAGAAAATATAGTGCATACATAAAGCACAGTGATGTTTTTATTATCTGATGTGAAACATGTGTCCCTGTCTTCATCCATCATCAAGCGATGGGTATATTAAGATGGGTATACACCTATGCATTCATACACCAGATGCCATGGCCCTAACAATTTAATTAACAAGTCCTGATAGGATGCAAACTATACCAATATACCGACACATCTGAAATCATCATCTCTCCAAAACATCTGCTGAAAACGTGATTCCATACACAATGTACAGTTATCTGACTAAGCTACACAGAAGACTGCCAGAAAGGACCAATGGTTGTAAATGTGTACATACTGCCTACAACTGATCTCGTACCAATGGGGATAGTGATTTTTAGAAAGTTAAAAACAAATGACTAAAATTCCAGATCATGGGAGCGTACACATTCCTGCAATTTAATTCTAAATGATCTGGAATTGTATAATCGACCCTATCATTACATAGGTGAAAATTATAATACTTGTTTGCGGCATGAAAGAAAACAGAGAGCACCGAACCCTTAACTAGTAGATTGCCATGTTCTAGTTGACACTTAGGTACGACCATGCAGAGGTTCCCTTATACCCCTTTCATGTTGGTTGTTTTTCACACTGGAGTAACCCTGGTAGTGACCACGAGCGCGGAATATGACACAAAAAGAGAAGGTTTGAGTCTGATCCCATATCATTATCAATATGAAAGGATTATTAGTACATGTGCTGTCACAACAATGGAAATAAGTACATGTTCGGGTATGTTGTCCAGTATGAGCCCATGTGGATATACCATTCTTATTTTTCCTGTGCCTATGGCTCAGAGGACAGTTTGGGGTCTCAATGTAAATCTTCTATTCATTTCATTATTTAAAAAAAGCCACTTAAACCATGAATGATTCGGATGTGGCTGAATGGGGTAAATTACACGGTACGTTATTATATATAAATAACGTTTTGGTAGAGAGGGGTGTGCAGATGTTTAGGACATTTCAATGCTACTTTAAAGAACAACAACATGTAATGACAAAATCATCACAACACAACTATTACCAAATCTAAAATCCCACTACAGGCCTTGACCCACCCCTTGTATTAAACCCAACAATGACATGAGTCCAGTAAAATAAAGTATAGCTGACATACACACTCCATGCACATAATAATTTTATGCTTCAATCAATAAACACTCAGAGAACACTTAGTGCGACTGCAATGAAAGAAATCAGCTGTTTATATCCTGCACATAACGTGCATAATATGCCATAGCAATAAAAGGGTTACAATGTCTGGACCTATGATGCCTAGAAGCTCTCCGGAGTGGGGCCACTGAAACGGAAACTCTGCACTCAGTGGCCAGGGACGGACAAGGAAGGATCAGCAAAAAAAATCCCAGTTAGCAGGAAATCCGTCAGCGTGTAGGAATCTGAGTGCATAAACTCTGATCACCTCTCCTGCAACCCAACCTCCAAAGTATCTTTAATGTCTGCAATAATAAGACGTAACAAAACACACAATATACAGACTGTTACAAAAAGATGGATCGGCTCAATGCGCACAAGCACTGACCATCTTTATTGGTGAATTCTAAAGAAAAATCACCCAATTCTGTATGCACATTTTAAAGTTAGATTTCATAATTTTATTGGCGTTACTTCCAATTCTGGATCAGATCCTACGTATGCACGTGGGATCTTATAAAACTCAGATGTTACATTGCATGCAGCATACACAATACACAGTCATTTCATACCTTTAGTATTCTGAAAGTGAAATGCTAGTGCAATGGTCCCATGTAGTCTGTGGAATGTCAGCAGCTTCCTGACCCTCGACATTCTCCATGATTGGTGCGAATATTCACCAGTAAACTGTGTATGCTAATGGTAACATTGCGTCTGGACTGGACTGATTTGCAGGAACTTCCATTACTTTACATTGACTATGTTAGCCCATCCTTTCCCTCCCTGTTATAGCTCATCCTAACACAAGCAGTCGAGTGGTTCGGTTGCATTTGTTTCTAAATTGCCAAAATTGCTTATTATTTGTTTTAAAATTGGAGCAGAAATATGCTCCAGTTCCAATACGGAGTAGGAAATGTCCTATGTAAACTCTAAATCACAGTTTTAAAAAGCAATTTAGAGTATGGATCAAGTCATTTTTAACAAACAAGGTATGGAAACAATAGCAGTTTACCAGTGGACACATGGAGAGAAGTACCTTTCATCCCGGATGTCTGGATCCTCTTAGATGAAAGTCATTCCGCTCTATCCACACTTCCGCACAATTGCATGGGAGGGTGATCACTCCTCACTAGCACAGAAAGCTAAATACTACAGGTATCCAGTTGCAAGTCTCTACAGATGGATCTCTAACTGTAATACCCCGTTCACACAGACTACCCTGGTAAATCTGTTTTTAACAAGCCGGGTTGTTAGCTGTGGATCTGAATTACCCTGGTAATTAATCCTGTTCACAGTGCTGAATTATCCTGGTAATTCACAAACTACCCTGGTAATTCCCAAACTACCCTGGTCCTACACCATTCACACTGAACCAGGGTAGTTAGTAGTCATTTTAGCGCTGTTCACATCGAGCCCACTACCCGGGTAGTTTGTTTAACCTGGGAAGTTGGCTGAATTACCCGGGTAATAGCCTTCTGTGTGAACGGGGTATTAGTAACCGTGATGACCTGCTTCCAGTCCTATGTGTGTCAGATGCATGCAGGACATACAGGCTGCAGCCATTCTATCTGTTCAGACGTTATGGTAGAATTACACAGATCAGCAGTTTTAGAAAACTGCAGTATTAATGCAATTTACAGAGAAAGTAAGTATTGGGCCTGTCATGAACACAGACTGCTCCATATTTATTAATGGCTTACATGTGTCTTAGCAATACTAATGCCAAACGCATATTTAAATAACAAACGTATTAACACACAAAATGGTGATAGTGCTATCAAAGAAACTGACAAGAACTCATTACATGCTTTTACATAAGGATAAAATAAACATCAACCTTAAAAACATGCAAGAGCATGGTGATTGCGCAGCTATTGTCCATAACAGATTACTTATGTGTCTCCATAGGAACTCCATGACTGTGATGCACTCACATAGCGGCTATACTGAGTGACACAATTCCCACAGCGGCTCTGGGCAGGAGGGGTCAGATATTCCCTTTAATCCAAAGATTCTTTCACATTTGATAGGCTTTAATCCTCTGACCTGGTAACCTCACATTCCTTGGTATCTCTGTCACAAATGGACCATTCAGAGGATGAAATCGCTGCTAGTGCAGTGCACCATTCAAGCTATAGTCCTCAGCCTGGTCACATGTAAAGAAAATATATCATTATACAATCACCCGATGCTTTATAATGTCCACACTGATCACACCGTGTAACACAGCTAGCGATAACTGCTCTCATTCCCCAGCAGCTACTGGCATTCTGCATTGCATCATTGTGGAATTGCACTTCATCAGATCAACATTAATCATACGTGCCAAGTCTCCCAGGAGGTCAGGGAGACTCGGAAAGCGTGGGCAGCACTCCCACATTTGGACCAGAATAGGGACGGATGGACTTCCACATTTATGCTCACAGTGGATCAGATTCAGACTTTATTGACTTAATCGCAACTTACTAAAGAGTGGGTAAAACCATATTGAATTGCAGGGGGGGGGGGTAAAATGAATGTCAGTGTTTGCATGCAGGGAGAATACTTTATTGTTGCATGTTGCACACAGATACTGACCAGCGTTACTGTTACACTGTTATTACACTTGTGCTGGAAACATCATCTCTCAATTCTAACACTGTTTGCAACTAATGGAATTTACCTCCCCTGCAATTCAACATGGTTTTGCCCACTCGTGAAATAAACGTTGACCAGACATACATAAATAATTCATGGCCAGTGTAACCAGTCCAGCACGGAATATCATATCTCTAGTTTAATTATCATAAAAATCGAATTATTATACAGTAGTATACTGATAAAACACCAATCGTATGTATTCTGATTCCTGCTAAATCATTAAACAGAGCTACATGCATGCTGGGACTTGTAGTTTGACAACCCCAGGAGAGCTGCAGGTTGCCTACCCCTGCTCTAGAGGATTGCTTTACCCCAATATACCACCCCCTCTATGTACAACTATGAGTCCCAGCATGCTTTACCTGCACAGACATAGTTGTTACCTGGCAAAGCATGCTGGGACTTGTAGTTGACAACACCTGGCGAGCCGCAGGTTGCCCTCCCCTGGTTTAGAGGAAACCCATGCTACACTCATTTATAATAGTTCATCCAGAATTATCCATGTAGAAGAACAGTATAGGAAGGGACTGAAAAGTCAAGTAGCACACATCAACAGTCTGATGATCATGAAAGCTCCCTTTTACACATCCCGAAATACTTCTCTTGGGATGAGATGGGAAAGAAGTTTGTTTTTACTTGTTATACTAATAATTGAAAATAATATTAATTATTATATCCATATAAACACTGACATCATTATAACAACAAAAACTTAAACAAAACTTTACAAAGTTGCTGCAACAGAAAAAGAAGAAATGTGCACAAACACGAAATGTGATCTTTGTCCAAGTGAGTGTACGGCCATGCTCGCACTGCGCTGCATCTGTGTGGTTGCTTAGTGACTGCAGCTGGAGTGTGAGTGTGCGGTATTAGTGACTGCAGCTGGAGTGTGAGTGTGCTGCACCTGTGCGGTTGCTTAGTGACTGCAGCTGGAGTGTGAGTGTGTGGTATTAGTGACTGCAGCTGGAGTGTGAGTGAGTGGCATCGGTGTGGGTCCTTAGTGACAGCAGCTGGAGTGTGATTGTGCAGCATCGGTGTGGGTCCTTA
>JABWIB010000111.1:115785-127673 GCA_016617825.1 Platyplectrum ornatum | reverse complement strand
TGATTAGAAGGCTGGAGACAACCATGCCTGCTATGGTTTAGACATACTGGCCTAAATTCACTAAGCGGTGAGATTGCAGTGAGATTAAAAAGTGGGGATGTTGCCCATAGCAACCAATCAGATTCAAGCTCTCATTTTCATTTTACACACTGGAGAATGTGAGCTTGAATCTGATTAGTTGCTATGGGCAACTTCCCCTCTCTTCAATTCCCCTGCAAACTCCCCGCTTAGTCAATTTAGGCCACTGACTTTACTGACTTATCCATTGATACAGGGGAGCCGACTCTCCCAAGATTTCTGGGAGACTGTTGATTTTGGGGATTGTATCGCGCCATCTGCCCCAACCCTCATGCCGCCATTTCTCCCAGAAGGGATAAACCAAAAGTCAGCGACCCTGTTTAATAATAATTTAATTGGGTATGGGGAGAGAGGCCAAGAAGTTGTTGCACCAGTAGTGGTAATCTGTTACCAGAGTTGTTGTGTACTTTTGTAACCATATAAAATGATCAAGGTGGTAGACAATACTTTTATACAAATGAAAGAAAAATAATGTATGTAATATATCTTTAATATCTGATGTACAGTCTATGCACGCTTTCTTCAGAGCTCAATATAGATATTACTTGCAGCGTAACATGCATGTTTTATTTATTCATTGATGCATTTGAAAATGTTTCTATAATTTATGTATTATAATAAGATGATAGTTCCGCTGGAAGCACTCTAGGCGATATTAATAAGTAAAATATGTGATTAGCTCAACAATAAAATATAGCTAGCGCCTACTTAATATTAACACAACAGTTTTGTCCTATATAATAGATGATGCGGGTAGCTCTGGTGTTCTATTTTTGGCAAATAATATACTTATTTATTGATTATTGTTTTTATATAGCACCACAATATTGTGTAGCTCTTTACAATTTGTATCAGACAGAATGGTTGGGAAGGGGGCCCTGCCCGCAGGCTTACATTCTATAGGAGATTGATACATAGGGGCAATTACACATACACTGACTATGGACACAGACACAGGGAGAACATACAAACTCCACAGTCCTGTCTGAGGATTTGAACTTTCAACCTTACACTTTGAGGCATCAGTACTACATTTCGTAGGCCAAAAACAGGACAAATAAACCCTGCACAGTTATGCCCAAACTTGGCCCATGTCCTGCCCAAACCCTGCATGGCTCTACCCTGTACTTCCCAAACCCTGATGCTGCCTGTCCAATACTGCCCTAAGCCCACCCCTATGTCAAGCCATGTGCACTTACGTCTTTTTCTAAAGGTAAAATAGGTGTAAGTGTAGGTGTAAAAGTGTACATTTAAGCAAAGCCATGTTCCATGCAGGGAAAATACGTTGCTTTTGAGCGTAGAACTCAGATATGGCATAGCTTTATGCTTAATATGTAAATTAGAGTTAGGGATTGATTAGAGTTTGAGAGTAAGGGCAAATCAGATGCAAATCAGGGATGACGCATTTTAGTTACAGTAAATCACTCCCACAGCCTGGGTCCTGGGAGAATTGCAGTCCTGGATAATGGGAGAATAATCCGGGATTCTCCTGCGAATTCCATGAAAGTTGGCAACGCTTATGTATATGTAAACCCGGGCAAAACAATGTTGAACTGCGACTAAAGAAACATTTATACAGTGAAAACATGATTAGAGTTCAGAGATGCAGTTTCATAGCTTAACTCTCATTTATATATGACACATAGAACTATGCAGCATGTGAAATCTAAATATTCTCCCTGCATGCCTAATAATGCTTGTTAATTTGCACCCCTCATATTGCAACATGGTTTTTTTTCCCTTACATAAAGGCATAAGTACAGCCCTTGATCAGCTCATAATGAGGTGGTATATGATACATGTGGCTCCCTCCACTAATTCCTTTACAATGGGAACAAAAACAGGCCAGACCCTTGAAATCTGTTTGCAAGTATCTTTTTCATTAAATATTTTTGCGATTTAGGGCATTGAGCAGTGGCGTTATGAGAAAAGTATTTTATATTTCTTAGGATTATTGTGGTTTTTTTTTCACTTACATTTATACTGCGTTTATACTACAATAGCGCCATCTGCAGGTTAAATATTGTTTAGCAAGAAACACCAAAAGTTAAAAGCTTACACCTACCCGCTGGAAAGTCAGAGGTAATCAACAAAGATAAAACATAGGTTTTCTACCATTTTAATTGATACATGTGTATTCCTTAATACTAGCTACTCCTGTCACTTACTCGGCCCAGACATACTCACCAAATGGGAATTTTGATTGTTGGAAAGCTGACACATAATCTGCCAGCAATTAAATGATGACAGGTTTAACAGATCCACTTTCCCCTATGTGACAGGCTTGTTTATTCACTTACACTTACTGGACCTGATCCAGAGTTTTTAGCGCAGNCAGATTGCGCACACAGGACATGGTATTTGTATTTGTATAATGTTTACTGCTCCTTTCACTCATTTTGACCCAATACTTTTGTGGTTATATTAAATGGAGGATATTCTGGAGCTGCTAATGTCAAGGTGAGTGGATCCTGTGTGTACATTCCTTCCCATATACCGTGTTTCCCCGATAATAAGACACTGTCTTATTTTTTTTTTTGGCCCAAAAAAACACCATAGGGCTTATTTTCGGGGTAGGTCTTATTTTAATTAACATTGACAGAGATTTATATAAACAGTTCTGATTTTATCCCCATCATGCACCCCAGNCNNGCTTTTATNCCCATAATGCCCCCCAGTCCTGAGGAATTCACTAGGGCTTATTTTCGGGGTAGGGCTTATTTTGGACCATTTTGCAAAATTTGGGGTAGGTCTTATTTTCGGGATAGGTCTTATTATCGGGGAAACACTGTAGTCAAGACAGGTTATACAGCAATATGGACGATAGAGGAGATTGTAATATGAGGAGCATAAACGTCTGGAATAGAATGATATCATTTTCAGTATGTGGATTATATTTACCTCATCTGGATCGGGGACATTTAGGATTAGAATGTGTGGAGGATATCCTTGAGCTGCTTGTGTCCAATTGAGTGAATCCATGTAGAGAAATAACATTTTTTTATATTATTCCATCCCCTCTCCATTGTGTTTCTTAGCAGTTTATACAACATGAAAAGATGTAATGGTCATAAAAGAGTTAATAAGGATTCTCTATCACCTCAACAAGAGCAAAGAAGCTACATTTACTTCACCTACTATTGGAACTGGGCCATGGATCTTATGGTTTCATTATGGAGCTGCTGAATCTAAACTGATGATTTGTATTTACAGTGTAAACTTTCTACCCAGTAATATGCAGCTATATACTGTACATGAGATCCAGAATGAACTAAACTGCAGGATTGGAAAAGTGGGGATGGTGCCCATAGCAACCAATCAGATCAAGTTCTGTTTCATTTTACATATGACCTTGAATCTGGTTGCTATGGGCAACATCCCCACTTTTACAACTCCCTCGTATAGTAAACTTTGGAATTTTTTCCCCTATGAGACACAATGGCCAAAAAAATCTTTAGGGTTATTTTTTTTTCCTCTGGATCTGATATTAGTAATTATATATAATTGGAGCAATATTTACAATGTACCTCGGCATATTGCTACAGAACGATTACCCCCCCCCCCCCAATTNCCCATTGAGCTCCCAATGCAATTTTTTTTTGCACCATTTTGCTAATTTTTTTTTAAATAATCATTTATCTTTTGCCCAGACAACAGGATTAGCACACCTGACATTTGCCCCCAACCAAAATTTTTGTTTGCTACCAACGACTGCTAGGCTTAAGCAGGGTACACACTGAAAGCGATAGCCCTACAATTTTACAAATATGGTTGTCTGTTATAATAGCGCCACCTTGTGGACAAGTACATGTCGCAGATTAGCAAACAAGAAAAGCCTTATGGGTAATATATTTGGTAGAACACTAGATAGCAATGTGTATTGTAGGTTCTTAATGCACAGAGACCTCTTTAGGCTGGTCTCCTCTGTACAACTTAAGCCCAGCAGCTGCAGCTCCACCTCAGCCGGGCTGCTTAACACACTACAAACGTAATATTCATTTATTAGAAGGCAAAGCATTAGAAAGGGGACACCCTGAATGGGTTTGTCAAGATTGGCTGCAAGTATTAAGCAGGCCCTGATCTGATAGAATGTAAGGAACATGGAAGTGAGGTCTGATGGCATAAAGAGACCACAAGAAGGGTGTACATAGGCCAAATTGTTTAAAACAAAAATACTTAAATGGACTAATAATGTGAAAGCATTTCAGGAATTGCTGCTTGCAGACTGTGGTGATGCAATTTTGTTTTTTTCATTTAATAATACTAATAATCTCATATGTGCCCATCTACAAATAAAACAAATGCAATAAAATGTCACTTAACACTAGGACACGATAGTGTTAATCTGAATGACAGACTGGTATTGCGCGCTAGCATTTTTCATTGTATAGTGTTCTGCACAACATAGTACATTGAACAAATAAACATTATATAAAAAAATAAAAAAAAAATTCTATATACTCATGTAGAGCCACAGCGTGGGATATCCAGCCACCGCCAAGTATATGATGAGAGAAATTCCATTATGATTGACAGACACCCTGTCCATTTAACATATTAATAGTAAATGCACGTCTTGATAACTTATAGGCTCAATCACTTCACGCAGACTGTAGGCATTTGGTACAGATGTTTATTACTTAGAGCAGATAGTTATCAGGGACTGGTAAACATAAAACACTTTGAATTAGCGATGAACTCACAGAGATCCCACAAACATCTACAGGGAAATATATACATCTAGGACCAACAAGAGTACACTGTGCAGAAAGGAACCGTGAACACGTGCTTATTAAAGTCTCTCATTGGAGAAACCGTTTTTCACCGGCAGGGCTACTTCTGTCCTATTCAGAACTGTGGGGTTTTGGACATGGTGCTTCTGGGAGGATCTGTGTTCCAACTGTTCCGTTTTTTTTTTCTCAGGACTGTGGGCCAAACTTTCCGTTCACACGCTGCTGAGAGCATCTACTCCAGGGAGCACTTTACCTGTGTTTGTAAAACAAAAACCATGAAATACACTCTCATGACAATTACAATCATACGACCGTATCCAGACTTACNTACTACTGAACTAACGAGCAAGTGGGCTAAATCACGTTGAACTGTAGGGGAGATAAAAGGAATGACAGTGTGTGCATGCAGGGAGGATACTTTATTGTTGCATGTTGCACACAGATACTGACCAGTGTTACTGTTACACTGTTATTATACTTGTGCTGGAAACATCATCTTTCAACTCTAATACTCTTTGCAATTAATTCAATTTGCCTCCCCTGCAATTCAACATGGTTTTGCCTACTCACTTGTAAGTTCAACAGAACGCATGTCTGGATCCAGTCCATAATAATCAAATACCGGGACAGTATCTGTCCAGTTTTACACACCAATATTCCTTATGTGTTCTAATAACACATAAGGCAAGTCTACTTCTTCTAGAGTCATGTGTACATTGAACTTTCCTCTTAAGAAATAGTCAGTGTATAATTCATTACCTTCAAGCAGCTCCAGGCTAGCGCCACCTCCGGTGCTGACGTGGCTGACTTTGTCTTCAGTGTCCCACTTGGCACAGCATGTTGCAGTGTCTCCTCCACCTGTGAGCAGGGTAAAAGGTTAAGACTAACAAATATATATACTACAAAGACAGACTATAAAGGGTCAGACATGCTGTTATTCACTTGTAAAATAATTCTTCAGCCATGAAACACTTAGTATAACTAAGTCAGTCACAACTCATGGTATGTGGACATGCCCTGAAAGTTCAAGATTACTACTGGTGACAGAGAAGAACAGATTTACCATTATAAGTGAGAATCACTAGGATAAAGAAAGCTTTATTATCCCTAAAAGGTACAGTTTATGTGTGAACGGCCACGACTGAACTCACCTATAATGGTGATGCACCCCTTGCCTGTGACTTCCACCACCTTGTCCATCACAGCTTTGGTTCCTTTAGCAAACTTGTCCCATTCAAACACACCCACAGGGCCATTCCATACAATCTGCTTTGCTCTTCCTACGGCTTCGACAAAGAGCTTCATACTCTCTGGGCCACAGTCAAGACCCTGCAACACGAAAACAGGAAACTCAGTCACTTTGTCCTTGATTGGGTCTGATACATTTACTATTTAAAGCAAACTACTTAAACCAAATATTTCATTTAAAATTATATGATAGTTCAGCACACTTATAATATATTTTATTAAGTTTCAAAAGCAGCAGCTAGTACCCCAATTACTAAGAGGGAATGTAATCCCAGTGGTCATTAGGATATAGAGTCNCTGATCGCCCACCATCCCTGACTTACCATCCAGCCCTCTGGGATTCCAGTGGCGACGCTGGCCTGTCCAGTGTTGGCGTTTTCATCAAACTTGTCAGCGGTTGTGAAGTCCACGGGGAGGGTAATNCTTACCCCATTCTTCTCTGCCTTAGCCATCAGGTCCTTTACAATCTTGGCTCCCTCATCATCATACAAGGAGGTTCCAATCTAATAAACAAATGCAAATAATAGTCAGCATAACATGAAATGTATATATAAAAATATCATGAAATAATCAAAACCATTAGTGGAAGGTAAGTGACTAAGCAAAACCTCTGCCCTACCTAACCTACCTCCATGTTGTTCAGTACTTTCAGAAAGGTGAAAGCCATTCCGCCACCAATGATCATCTCATTCACTTTATCCAGCATGTTATTGATGAGCTGGATCTTGTCCTTGACCTTGGCTCTAGAAATAAAAGGTAAGCTTAGGATTTCCAGAAAGGAAGCAGCTGTCTAGGTATTTACACGCTGTCCTAACTCTGACCCCTGCAGTATAGATTATCCAACCAGAGTACTACACCGCACGCAGATTGTTATAACAAGCGATTGAAGGCTATGGNCGGCCTTGCACNGTTACACTGGTAATGTTACCCTGCACTATATATAGAAATGGAGCTAGCGCTGCTGAAGCCTGGCGAGTTATAGATAGTTACATCAGTATATATCTGGCTAACGCTATTGTATGCATTCCACCAAAACTTGTATGTGTATACAGCACTGATAAAAGAAAAAAAGTGTGTAGAAGTTTAGGTAAAGGCAAAGTGGTGCTAGAACAAGTAATAGGTCACGGAAATCAGACCAGGGCCTAAATGTACTAAACTGCAGGAATTAAACAGTGGGGATGTNNCCCTTAGCAACCAGATTCAAGCTCACATTCTCCAGTATGTAAAATTAAACTGNGAGCTTGCATCATGGGCATCATCCCCACAGTTTAGTACATTTAGGCCCATGTGTTTGGTGACTGCAGAAGAGGCTAATAGGGAAGGTAAAAAGCATTAGATTATCCAGAGGAAAGTAACTCTGACTGATGACTATTTCAATTTAATTTTCTGAAACCTTAAGGCTGCCTCATATCTTCTGTAGCAAATCTTAAGACATTAAGTTGGGCTGATTAAATNGATTTCTTTATACAATTAATTTCCCTGAATGTGTTCTTAACCAGTCTTATAAAATTGACAGCTGTAGTGCTTTATACAGGGGGATCGGTACATCATATTATGTACAAATGATTACAATATTAAATATTAAACCCCGCTCTCAATGCAGGAGCAATATCATCCGACCTCTGTTGCTTTTCCTATGTATTTATTCCTGCCCAGCAGCAACGAGCGAGTTCTATTATAGTAACAGAAAATTGATCTGNGACTGGCAGGGCTTTGTCATGAGTTCCCATACAATGTTAGCATAGAGAAGATACATCAGCTGAAGAGAACGGGAAATGAAGGCTATGCTGGACTCCACTTCAATAAAACACTATAGTACATACATCTTAATTACTCTTAAAATTGAATATTTGCTAGCATGTGCTAGTCAGTGTTTATGCAGAATGAATAAAAGGTTATTCAATATTATTATAAAACCAATTCATACGATAAACAGACAGAGCTAAACTAACCACATACCACACTAAACACATAACAGCATTCTGTAGTTGTTGCTTGCTCAGCAGATTTACTGGCCCTGAACTCATCCAACAGGTCAAAGTCTACANTAATCCCATGTAAACACATCAGTGGTTTAACACAATGGAGTCAGCCACCATACTAACATCCATGGTCACTTACTCCTAATGTGCAGACCCTTAGCACAAGAACACTTTATAGCAGACATGACATGGACAATATATCCAGGGGCTGGTAGATAAAGTAAAGTAGGAACATCACCATATAACTAATGAGTAAAGAACATTTATTACAAAAAGGCTTCATGTGCAGTTTCNACAAGGGAATTATTTGGACCCATTACACAAGATTTCAGGCAAAACAGGAGAAACACAAGNGGGACAACAGTTTAATAACAATGCTCTAATGGCCAGGGACAGGTGCTTTGCCAGGTATCAACTATGTCTGCAGTTAAAACATGCTGGAACTTTGGAGCCACAGGTTGCCTACCCCAGAGATAGGCTTAGCAGAGGTTTGATCATGCAAGAAGTCTGAATAATATGACCTTTTTACAATATCATGTAGTGTGTATGTTTATTTTGATACCAATGTGTGTAACATTTACGGTATATTTCGGTATAAGCCTAGTTTTTCAGCACATTTTTTTGTGCTAAAAAAGTGCCACCCCCCCACCTCGGCTTATACTCGAGTCATTGTCCTGGATGATGCAGGGATGTGATCACACTTCTGGGTCTGTATTAGTTATCAGTGCACATAGCTGAATCTGGCTTTCAGCTGTCTTAGGTTTCCTATTGTGTGACAGCGTTTTCCTCTGTCTCCAGATACCAGAGCTGCACACATTGCTCAGCGCAAAGATGGAGCTAAAGAAAAGGAGGGGGGAGACTGACACTGGCAGCAGCATGCCACTTACACATCACACGGAGCATGATCGTGTGCTGTATGGGTTACAGCATGGCACAGGAGCTTTACATTAACCCTGCACATGCGGGAAATAGAAGGATAATAGAGACATAGGAAATGATCTATAGGAGCTGGGACATAGAGACCACAGAATATGCAGTCCTATGGGGGCAATGATCCATCAGTGACATGAGCCTTTCACAGGAGTGACAGACAGACATACTGGGGGCAGCCTTATACTAGAGTCCATTAGTTATCCCAGATTTCTGAGGTGAAATTTGGTGCCTCTGCTTATACGGTACTAAATGTCAGCACTAAAAAAAAAAAAAAAAAAAAAAAAACCTTCCTGAAAACATTTCTGAAAAAAGGGTGAATATTACAGACCTGGAGCAATGTGCAGCTTTAAAAAAAAAAAAAAAAAAAAAAAAGGCAACATGAACAGTCATTTCAGATTATAATCAATTAAAAGAGAATTACCCTCCAAGGATGGCAAGGAACGGTCTCTCCGGGTTCTCCAAAGCCTTAGCAAAATAATCAAGTTCCTTCTTCATTAAGAAGCCAGCAGCTCTCTGGGGCAGGTTAACTCCTACCATAGAGCTAGAAGACAATCAGAAACGGGTTATATGGCAGACATTATTATACAGTATACAGACTTACACTGTGATTCATTGACACATTTAGAACAGCTGCAAAAATGCAAAACTAGACCAGGGCTTAAATTTACTAAGCAGGGAGACTGAAAAGAGGGGGATGTTGCCCATAGCAACCTATTAGGTTTGAGCTCACATTCTCTAGGATGTAATAAAACTGACAGCTTGAATCTTATTGGTTGCTATGGGCAACATCCCAAATTTCATTCTCCCTGCTTAGTAAATTTAGTCCCAGCTCTAGTTTAACTGATAATCAGTATTTGGTGCAAGCCATACTAAATAGGTGGAGACACTGAAGACAGAAGCCTTATGTCCTGCCATTACAAACATGAAGAACATATTGGGATATGTGCAGAATATCTGTGCAGCTTGCAGTCAGCATTATGTTTAAGTAACCGGACCTGGAATTTCTCTCCAAACAGAGTTGATGGGGGTGGTTAGGGAACACAATGCTCCATTTATCACTGGCCATATAGGTTATAGGTTTGGCATTTCGGAAATAATCCCTGTTCCCAACATGTCATTCCTTCAGCACCTTACACATAGATCAAAAGAGCATCGCAGACATTAACTCCCTGATATCGAGGAATCCAGGAAGCTTATGTTACATTAGTATCATAGTAACGGAGCATTACTTATTCCCTGACGGCTCGCCGGTTATCATGTCTATTCTCATTAGACCACAGTCGCCAATGTTAATTTAACCAACCAAAGAAGTAACCTAGAAGCCATCATGTTCTACTACCTGTGAGCTCTATGTGCAGTTCCAAAAGCATCATTGACGTAAATGTCTCCAAGTTTAGACAGAGAAGCTCGGAAAGATTCTACTTTTGCAGCATCTGCCTTAATCTGAAATGAGAACATAAAACAGAGGTGGAACACGGNTCTATCGGACATGAATGTCAATGAAATAGCAGCACTACCCTATTATTATACGTGTTCAATAAAAGATTACATACATACTAGCATTAATGTCATTGGTAATACAGCACAAAGGCACATCTGCATTGCTATTTCCTTAACCAAGTGTGCATTATCACTATTATAGACCACTCAGAAAAGCATCATAATGTCAAATATATGCATACACAACAAAGAGCTGCAAGCATTAGTGTAGTGTAGAATATGAGAATAGTATTTCTACTAGGAATAATCATTATTCCTATATCTTTAGATGATATTTACCATTAAGAATACAGTTATTTATTTAGGGGTATATTTACTAAGCGGTGAGATTGAAAAGTGGGGATGTTGCCCATAGCAACCAATCAGATTCAAATTCACATTCTCCAGAGTGTAAAATGAAACTGAGAGCTTGAATCTGGATTGGGTGCTATGGGCAACATCCCCACTTTCAATCTCACCGCTTAGTAAATAAACCCCTTATAGTTGCACTAAAAGACATTCACCCAGCATTACATATAATGTGACACTAATTCAAACGTTAAGGTCCACACGTTGAGAAACATGACAAATGCTGAAGGATAACCTTAGTTGACACACTGGCTCTCCCATTTCAGCCAGTAAAGGTCACTTAAGTATAGGTCAGCATTCATGAAGCTGTACAGTAAGTGGGATACTGAAGGACAGGGGGTAAGAGAAGTCAGTGCGTCTTAAAATAGAAGACGGCCAAAGAAGTCTCCCTGTCTGACCTTCAGCAAAATGTCAGAGGTCAGAAACTCTGCAGATCATAACCTATGCGCCACATTTAGAAAGGACGAAGTGACAGGTTCAATCTACTGAGGAGCAAGTGGGATCACACTAATAGTAAGGAGGATGGGTACATAGGAGTGCAGTATGTACAATTATGTTCTGTTGCAATATATAACCTTGTTGCCAGCTGCATCTTTGCCTTTTCCTTCTTCCTCCACGTGGAATCTCAGGTTCTCCAGAAGCAGGACTGTCCCGGGGGCTGGATCGGCACATGCGGCTTCCACTTCTGCTCCCACACAGTCCTTCAGGAACACAATCTGCCTGCACACAGGGAACAACAGAGAAACCTTGCTCAGTCTTACCTATAGGGGTATATTTACTGAGCGGCGAGATTGCAAAGTGGGGAAGTTGCCCATAGCAACCAATCAGATTCGAGATCACATTCTCCAGTGTGTAAAATGAAACTGAGAGCTTGGATCTGACTGGTTGCTATGGGCAACTTCCCCCCTTTCCATTCTCACTGCAATCTCGTCTCTTAGTAAATATACCCCATAGAGTACAATATCCTATTATCTCATAGACAAATCAAATAATGTGCTGTACATTATACCAAATATTTACACAGCATGAAGTCACCTGGTAACAAGAGACATTAAACATTTAAGTA
>JABWIB010000111.1:80413-93648 GCA_016617825.1 Platyplectrum ornatum | reverse complement strand
ATGGCAGCTGGACTGCAGAGCCTCCAAAACCTGGAGAGGTCAGTCACTGTGAGCTGCTCTCTGTATTGTTATAACACGTCCTGTACTGAGACTTCCACACAATATAAAATACACTGCATGCACATAGCCCACCTATGGTAACCACCATTGTTACATTACTCAGACATCAGTTACTATGGTAACCACCATTGTTACATTACTCAGACATCAGTTCGTTATAACCAGGTGAGTGACAGCAATCAGTTACTATGGTAACCACCATTGTTACATTACTCAGACATCAGTTCGTTATAACCAGGTGAGTGACAACTGAAAGCCCAGGAGCGGAGTATTATGTACCTGGTGGAATGGGTCATGTTGGAGGGTTTGACATACTAATTCAACCTTCCGCACTGCAGTTTGGTAGGCACTGGTTAACAGAAGACCACGATGGTTAGTGGAGCAATCCTATAGAAGTGGATATTGCAGCCCTACAATTGCAACACCAGGAGAGCCGCAGGTTGCCTACCCCGGCTGCACTAGAGGATAGATTTACCCAACTCTATGTAGAACTAAAAGCCCCAGCATGCTTTAACTGCACAGACATAGTTGGTACCTGGCAAAGCATGCTGGGACTTGTAGTTTGACAACACACAGGTAACAGCTAAACAGGAAAAAACAAAGCTAATGTGAAATAAGGAAATATAATAATTGTCCAGACCTGGGGGGGTATATTTACTAAGCGGCGAGATTGCAGTGAGATTGAAAAGGGGGATGTTGCCCATAGCAACCTATCAGATTTAAGCTTTCAATTTTACACACTGGAGAATGTGAACTCAAATATGATTGGTTGCTATGGGCAACAGCCCCACTTTTCAGTCTTGACGCTTAGTAAATATACCCCCTACAGAGAAAGGTCCTAGTCACAGCCCAGTTAGTGCAAACACAAAGGTTTATCCTAGACATTATTCCACAGAGGAGAAATAAAGGTTATATATAAGCACAGCTTATTAACTTACTTACATTGATGATGAGTTTTGCTGTTTTCTCGGAATATGTCATTGTCACAATGCACCGTTTTATTATATGTCTGTTCACAAATCAGCAATGTAATGCCATTCCATTTTTAATCATGATATGTCATCAAAGAAAATAACTATATTTTGTTTTGCTTGGATGTGATTAGCTCGTGACAACTAGAACCTTATTTCAGATTATTTTTGCTTTAAAACCACTTTAGTCACAGAGTGATTGCTACATCTTATGATCTGCACAGTAATCAGAACAGTTGTGAAGTGAGGTGAAATCTTGAGAATGAAACATATTTTTTGCCTGCGTACTGTATGTCCTGTTAGAGCCGACATGATACCACAAGTCTTCATCCAGGGAACATGACAGAGTTGCCCCTTTTTCTAATCGGTTGCCTTCAATTATGACCCTATACTGCTTATCCTACAGCACTCAAACTCAAGTTTATTAGGATGAGAATATACAATGAAGTATATCTGTACATCATACAGAGTATAGAACAACAGACCCAGTAGACTATACAACACAAACATAATTGTACATCCAATATACCTGATACCGTGTTTCCCCGATAATAAGACACTGTCTTATTTTTTTTTTTGGCCCAAAAAAACACCATAGGGCTTATTTTCGGGGTAGGTCTTATTTTAATTAACATTGACAGAGATTTATATAAACAGTTCTGATTTTATCCCCATCATGCNCCCCAGTCCTGCTTTTATACCCATAATGCCCCCCAGTCCTGGGGAATTCACTAGGGCTTATTTTTGGGGTAGGGCTTATTTTTGGGGTAGGGCTTATTTTTGGGGTAGGGCTTATTTTGGACTGTTTTGCAAAAATTTGGGTAGGTCTTATTTTCGGGATAGGTCTTATTATCGGGGAAACACGGTATGAAACAATAACATAAGTGAACAAAGAGTGTGCCCTATAGGATAGGGACTTGAGATGTGGGGGGAAAATAAGGGTGAAGAAACCTCCATCACCTGGGGGGAGGATGGATGAGTGAATGGGGTACCGTGTTTCCCCTATAATAAGACCTATCCTGATAATAAGCCCTACCCTATTTTACACTAAACTGACTAAAATAAGCCCTCCCNCGAAATTAAGCCCTATCTAAATCACAATGAAGTGTCATAATGTCAGCAGGGGGAACAATGAGGTGTTATAATGTCAGCAGCACTTGGGGGACAATGAGGTGTCATAATGTCAGCAGCACTTGAGGACCAAGATTGGATTAAAAGCAGGTCAATAAAATAAGCCCTACCCCGAAAATAAGCCCTATGGTGTTTTTTTGTCCTGAAAAAAAATAAGACAGTGTCTTATTATCGGGGAAACACGGTAATAGTCAAGGGGTTATTGGGAGATGCCAAATATCGTCAAGAAGCCAGGAGGCTACCTTACTCCTAAACTACGTTATCTTATTGGCCGATCTGACAACACTCATTGCTTTAAATGTAAGGCCCCAGACGCTGACCTTCCTGCCCCATTGTCCAGTCTTTTTGGTCCTTAGTACATGATTATATTAGAAATACCTTGCACCTTGATATGGTACTTACAAGCGAATGGGTGTTCTGGGATTTGTAGCCTTCCAACCTCCGTAGGCGCCTCTCCCCGGGGGAACGCACTTTACTGTTATTTGTGGCGGCTGCCTCCAAAAAAGCTATTTTATCTATGTGGACGGAGCCTGATCCCCCTGGAATGTCAATGTTATCCTCCCGTTTAGCCTATTTATTTCAAATGGATTGGATGGAATCTACTGTTCACAAGGAGCAACGTGCGGAGCGATTTTTTGATGTTTGGTTACCCTATATCTGCAGTCTACCCCCTACCACTGTGGCACAATTGACACAATGCTTCCAACTCACCACATGGTATCAACGCAAACTCCTCATGGGTTCTCGCCCCTTTTGATTTTGATTTGGCGACTTTTGTTTTTTCTTGTATCTCCCCTCGGCACACTTTGCTCCTTTTTTTCTACCACCCTTTTATATTGTGGTTAATTGTTTACCTTTGTCTGTATTGTCGGGATTATTCCGTTATATGCACTTTTGGTTCCCCAGAACTTCCTGGATGAGAATGCCTTTCTATATTTCGTTGTATTTGCAACATGTGGAAGAACTGTGCTACTTCCCTTGGCGTCCCTGTTTATTGTTCATGACCTGTGTTTATTGTCTCTGTATTTTGAACTTCGAACGAATAAAAGTATTATAAACAAGAAGCCAGGAGGCCCAAATTTGTCAAAAATAAATCATCCTTATCGTGTAAATGGTAGGTCATATTTTCCGTATGGGCTACAAACCATATCTTGGATCAGTGGTCGAAGTGGAAATTTACAAGTGGGGGTATGGCCTTTTAGAATTGGGGGTATGGAAACCTAGAATATAATAGAAGTCAATGGAGATTTGTAGTTTTTCAATTACATCCGTGGGAGAAGTGCCGGTATGTCATTCCCCCGTATACACCCCCACTTCCAGCCCTGTCATGGATATGAGGGCAGGGATGCTAGGGGCAGGGGTTGCTGCTGAGAGCTGAATTGTCCACATTCTAAAAAGGGAGAGGAGAGAGGGAGAGAGGAGATGAGATCCACTACCTGAACCCAGAATGAGTCAACCCTGGGGCATGACGACTAAATATTCAAAAAAATCTCCTTCCTGGTGTGTTTGTGGACATGCTGTCAGGCAGTGGTCGAAGTGGAAATTTAGATGTGGGGGTATGGACATTTAGAAGTGGGGGTATGAAAACACTGAATATAATAGAAGTCAATGGAGATTTGTAGTTTTTCAATTACANNNTTGGGAGAAGTGCCGGTATGACATACCCCCGTATACCCCCCCACTTCGAGCCCTGCTGTCAGGTACATTTTAGACAACTTGTCCAGGACAAGGATCCAATGATTGTATACTTTATAGGCATTTACTTTAAGAAGAGTTATAAAAATGATTCCTCCATGATGGTCTCCAAGGTGTCCTCCTCCAGAGAGAGGCCAAGGTCACCGCCCCCAGTCTCTCTCATGTCTACATCCCAACTTCAATGTCGCATCCAGGAGGAGTCTATATAGGGTTGAAATTATACCACAGCGTAGAGGGGTCGTGAGACACAGCAATTCAAACTTCAAAAAGGGGTCGCAGCTTGCCACCTGCAGATATAAGAAAGGGGATCGTATGCGAACCTAACTCCAGAGGTGACCCACCACAGTGAAAAGGGCAGAGAGCTTCCTGCAGAAATATAATATGTTAATATCCTCTGTGGTAGATGTCTTTATTCTCTGTCTGCTTTTTGTAGATGGTTGGTTGCTTGGATCGGCCCTGTTGAAATATGAGCGTTCAGACCAGCGAGCCACATCCTTGACCACTACTTTGTGGCATAGTTTTTCAAAACAATAATACCAAATGAAACTTGACACATTTGAAGGGACCAACATCAGCTGCTCTAAGAAACATGATGCACCAGTTATGCCAATAACTTCATGTGTATAACCGTGAAAGAAGAGAACACTCTGATTTCATATCTCCACGCTTTTCCTATATATAGCATTATCAACAGACAAATTGATTAAACGGAATGAAATACGTCTGGCTGGATTATGTAACAAAGACGCAAGTTCTAAGTCTTATCAATGCAGCCACTTAGTAAATCCTGAGTACTTACAGTACAGTTTTTAAGAATAGGATCAGTGTGTTTGGGAACTGCACAAGAGATACCAGAAAGTACTGTCTCCGTCTTCTCTTTTCTAAAGAAGAGCGATCAACACATCTCATACCTAAAACCTGAAATGACAACGTTTAGTCTTTCACTAATGCTGGTTCTCATGACCTTCAATTCAGTGTCCGTTTCGTATCCAACCGGAGCTCCGATATCCGCCTGCGAGACAATGAAGCCACTCCACGTGGGAGTCTTTCCACAGCCCAAACCTGCACCCTACATAATCAAGATCAACTCCAGTACCTACCACAACGGAAAACCCATCAAAGGTACGACTATTTATATGATATATAATATACGGGAATTACAAGTAAACACAGTAATGTATTGTAATAGTGCATGCTATCCAAAAAATTAAACCACTACCAATACAAAGCTAAAATTACTACTAACTACCTTGGTTGATTGTGAACGGTGTAGTGAATTACCAGGGTAATTCAGATCCACAGCTAGCAACCCTGCTTGTTAAAAACAGATTTACCATGGTAGTCTATGTGAACGGGGTATAAATGGAAAATGTAATTATCTAGCAGAACAGTTCATTTCAGATTAAAATCCTTCTAATCTTTTAAATCATGCTGAATGGTAATATGAAAGGTGACAATGGTCTATGTATTTCTTCTTTGTGCGCTTTCTTGTAGTTCAGATACTGGGTCCTGTATACAGAGGGATTCTGCTGCAAGCTCGAACCTTTACACAGACTACATTGTTTGGAGAATGGCTGCCACCCCCAAATAACACCAAGATATTACCGGTAAAACAATAATTCATTACAATTTTTTTGAAAATATTATGTAGTATCCAATGCGAACATTTGAATCCAATTTATTGAATTAAGCTGGGCATACACTATAAGATAAATTGCTTCAATCGAAAGCTTTTTCAAGAGTGGGCAAAACCATGTTGAATTGCAGGGGAGGCACACTGAATTAGTTGCAAACAGTATTAGAGTTGATAAATTATGTTTCCAGCCCAAGTGTAATAACAGTGTAACAGTAACCCTGGTCAGTATCTCTGTGCAAAATGCAACAATAAAGTATTCTCCCTGCATGCACACACTGACATTCATTTTACCCCCCTGCAATTCAACATGGTTTTACCCACTCTTGAAAAATCTTTCGATTGGAATAATTTATCTTATAGTGTANTTGGGAGAAGTGCCGGTATGACATACCCCCGTATACCCCCCCACTTCGAGCCCTGCTGTCAGGTACATTTTAGACAACTTGTCCAGGACAAGGATCCAATGATTGTATACTTTATAGGCATTTACTTTAAGAAGAGTTATAAAAATGATTCCTCCATGATGGTCTCCAAGGTGTCCTCCTCCAGAGAGAGGCCAAGGTCACCGCCCCCAGTCTCTCTCATGTCTACATCCCAACTTCAATGTCGCATCCAGGAGGAGTCTATATAGGGTTGAAATTATACCACAGCGTAGAGGGGTCGTGAGACACAGCAATTCAAACTTCAAAAAGGGGTCGCAGCTTGCCACCTGCAGATATAAGAAAGGGGATCGTATGCGAACCTAACTCCAGAGGTGACCCACCACAGTGAAAAGGGCAGAGAGCTTCCTGCAGAAATATAATATGTTAATATCCTCTGTGGTAGATGTCTTTATTCTCTGTCTGCTTTTTGTAGATGGTTGGTTGCTTGGATCGGCCCTGTTGAAATATGAGCGTTCAGACCAGCGAGCCACATCCTTGACCACTACTTTGTGGCATAGTTTTTCAAAACAATAATACCAAATGAAACTTGACACATTTGAAGGGACCAACATCAGCTGCTCTAAGAAACATGATGCACCAGTTATGCCAATAACTTCATGTGTATAACCGTGAAAGAAGAGAACACTCTGATTTCATATCTCCACGCTTTTCCTATATATAGCATTATCAACAGACAAATTGATTAAACGGAATGAAATACGTCTGGCTGGATTATGTAACAAAGACGCAAGTTCTAAGTCTTATCAATGCAGCCACTTAGTAAATCCTGAGTACTTACAGTACAGTTTTTAAGAATAGGATCAGTGTGTTTGGGAACTGCACAAGAGATACCAGAAAGTACTGTCTCCGTCTTCTCTTTTCTAAAGAAGAGCGATCAACACATCTCATACCTAAAACCTGAAATGACAACGTTTAGTCTTTCACTAATGCTGGTTCTCATGACCTTCAATTCAGTGTCCGTTTCGTATCCAACCGGAGCTCCGATATCCGCCTGCGAGACAATGAAGCCACTCCACGTGGGAGTCTTTCCACAGCCCAAACCTGCACCCTACATAATCAAGATCAACTCCAGTACCTACCACAACGGAAAACCCATCAAAGGTACGACTATTTATATGATATATAATATACGGGAATTACAAGTAAACACAGTAATGTATTGTAATAGTGCATGCTATCCAAAAAATTAAACCACTACCAATACAAAGCTAAAATTACTACTAACTACCTTGGTTGATTGTGAACGGTGTAGTGAATTACCAGGGTAATTCAGATCCACAGCTAGCAACCCTGCTTGTTAAAAACAGATTTACCATGGTAGTCTATGTGAACGGGGTATAAATGGAAAATGTAATTATCTAGCAGAACAGTTCATTTCAGATTAAAATCCTTCTAATCTTTTAAATCATGCTGAATGGTAATATGAAAGGTGACAATGGTCTATGTATTTCTTCTTTGTGCGCTTTCTTGTAGTTCAGATACTGGGTCCTGTATACAGAGGGATTCTGCTGCAAGCTCGAACCTTTACACAGACTACATTGTTTGGAGAATGGCTGCCACCCCCAAATAACACCAAGATATTACCGGTAAAACAATAATTCATTACAATTTTTTTGAAAATATTATGTAGTATCCAATGCGAACATTTGAATCCAATTTATTGAATTAAGCTGGGCATACACTATAAGATAAATTGCTTCAATCGAAAGCTTTTTCAAGAGTGGGCAAAACCATGTTGAATTGCAGGGGAGGCACACTGAATTAGTTGCAAACAGTATTAGAGTTGATAAATTATGTTTCCAGCCCAAGTGTAATAACAGTGTAACAGTAACCCTGGTCAGTATCTCTGTGCAAAATGCAACAATAAAGTATTCTCCCTGCATGCACACACTGACATTCATTTTACCCCCCTGCAATTCAACATGGTTTTACCCACTCTTGAAAAATCTTTCGATTGGAATAATTTATCTTATAGTGTATGGCCAGCTTTACATTTTTAGACCCATATTTCACTATTTGTCTGCAGATATATAAAGAATAATATATAAATGTAATACTGATTGTATAATTAGATTTAGTAAAAGGGATGCACCAGTATCCTCACAATCTTAATGGTGCACAACCGATAATGGAAATAAAGACAATACGAAGAAATTTGTTTAAATTGTTTATATTGGAGTGCCGTAAACTTGAAATAGATAGGAAAATAGCAGTCTTAAAATCTCAATCAATACATACAGTAGGTATTCCAGGGTCTCTGTAAATGGGACAGACAGGCTGGTTGATTAGATAAACATTGGTTTGTCTCACACATTACACTTTAAATGAGGACCAAAACGTTTAATTCATGTTTCATCTATTTATTTTCTGTATAATTGTAGTGCCCAGAAAATCCAGTTGGATCAATTACTCATTCTAACACTAATGTGAAGGACCAGTCTACAACATACATATGGATGCCACCTAATTCAAGTCTCCCTCCTGTTCTGTTCTTCATGTAAGTAAGAGGGAGAAGGGGTAGACCCCATAATGAAGGTTCAGGAGCGGTGTAATTCCATCCCACACGATGTTGCATTTTTCCACAGCTTTTGGAATAGTGTAGTGTAGTGGGTAGCAGCATCATACAGCATATAGCATATACTTGGACCTTCCAAGGTGAAACAAAGATAATAGCATGCTTGCAGGCGCCCCGTCCAGCTGAATGTGAAAATGTTCCTGGTTATCATCACCAATATCCACTAGAACGATATTTTACTAGTGGATGCCCAGCTTAAGTCATGAAATGCTGCTAGCTAAATACTAGACTTAAGATGGCTACAGACCAGAACTAATATCTGTCCACTTATAAGGTCCATATTTTGCACAGCCAGGCTCAAGGCGCGTTCAATAATTTCTCTGGGTCCTGCTGTACAGGTTGGCAGTGAACGCGTTTACTGCGATTTCCGAAATCCATAAACTAACAGGGACGAGAGCAACGGGATAAACTACTATTTATTACTGCATTGCAGTTGCAAATCTTTTACCTAACTATAAAATGATGGGAATGTAAACTTTATTTGTTTTTGTTAGAGCAACAGTAGCCGAGTCTCGTGAAGTGTACTGGCTTGGAATCCGGTCTGCTGTAATGTATAAAGGTGAGTGCTGCAATAACTTTATTGGAGAGGGATTCTGAGACCTGTATAGTATTGTTGTTGTATAGAATAGTATAAATCCATTAATGGGCATCACAAGAAGCAATCAGATGCTTCCTTCCATTGATTACTTTCCAAACTCAATGGAGCAGTTAGCATGACCTGGCTTTTGTGTCAGGTTTGGATCTCAGTCACCATTCATTTAAAGCATGAAAATACAATAAATGTTACTGCAACGTTCTAATAACACTTTCTCTCCATCAGATCCAACAGCAATTGGCAGCAGCATCAGCATTTTAATCAGCAGCAGCGGTGGAATGCAGCAAGCGGCTGTGTACTTAATTATTGGGTTACAAATGGCAATGTTACTGGTTTTGTAATGTCACCCCATAAATTCACTACGTGAATGATCTGAAGATAGAAGGGGGAGGTTTAATGCTTGTGCATAAAATAAAGATGATATACTAGAATATAAGAGAACTTTATCATTTATGATTTGCTTGGCAACTGTAAAATAAAGACAAGTTTCCTCTGGTTATTATCTTTGACTCCTACATCTAGTATCTATATCCATATAAAGACACTTAAATTTATTGAGTTCCAGGAGATTTAAATCACAATGGATGACTGTATTCTCATGTGATTCGCCATTCCCAGATATGGTATGTTAGCTCGTTAGGATTTAAAGAAAATTTTACCAAGCTTTTGGAAATGTTTGAGACAAGTAAAGAATAATAAATACTACACAGTGTTATGGCGTATAAACAGTTACAATGGTTGTAATGTAGTGTCAAGATTTATTGGCCAATAATAATTATTTGGTATAAATAGGAAACGTATCACTAGGTGACATTCACATGTTTGTATTTCAACTGGCAGGATTAGAGGCTTACTATTAAATAACCAGATCAAGACTAATGTAGGGTATGTGATCTACATACGTTTCTTGCATTGACCACTTACGTTATCTACACGTGTGCAGCAGCTGTTACACACACAAAGCATTTGGTACAGATTATCTTACAGGTGAAATCTGTACATGAGGGTTCAGTTTTGTATATTAGCATGCCTAGTCCTTGCATTGCAGGCAGGGATGGATATGCAGAGTAACCTGGCGGGCAGGTGTATGTCGCTGTGCGCTGATCTGTTCCATACAGACGCAGATCAGCTATATGAGTTTAAGTGTCCAGATTCCCATAGGATATTGTTTCGCAATCTGTGTTCCTAGGCTCCCTGGGATGCCACTGGACCTCATACTATGTGAGCTGGGGTATTATCAGTTTGACCTGAACGGGCTGGAAATTGGGATCAATGCTATATGTATATACAAAGTAAGACATATCATGTTGGATGCCTTTCCAATATCCCATATACAGTTTCCTTTGTGTGATTGTGTGGTTTTATATGACCAGGTTTCTATTTTTTTGGAATTAAACAGCTGTAGTCATTTTGAACTTGCGGATGCCAGGGTGTTTTGGATTTTTTTATTCTGTACATAGAGCAATATGTTATGGAATACAATAGAACATTGAGAGTTGCAGACAGCTTTGCAGTTGAATTTAATCAATATTTTCCAGGCCCTAAAAGACAGAAAAAAAACCAAAGAGCGTCAAAGAGTTTCTTACAAAAGCAACATTGTTTATTCACTATTTGTTTAATCAAATGATCATTAAAAGACAAGGTGAAGATGCTTAAAGAAGAATAAATNATTTCTAGAAAGTATTATAGCTGTGCACATTATACAAGTCACATTACCAGGTCTATGTAACAGGCAAATGAGGTAATCAATGGATCCAGACTTGAACATTTCAGCTTTCAGAATTAAACACTGGAAATGTTTTAGTGCAGATTCCCCTACGTAATGGGGAGACCCCATAAAAGGGGCATAGGTTTGGGTACTATGTTAGGCTCTTCCTCTACTATTTGCATCCCTTTCCCCGCGCATACTCTCCAACACCCCCCCCCCCCTCCTACTCCTGTAAATTGCTTCACACCTAGTTCTAAAGAACGCAGATGAAGTGTGCATGACCCTGGTGGGATAAAAGCTTCTTTCATTTTAATACCACCAAGCAGCTACTGATTTCAGGTTTCAGGAGTGAAAGGGTCTGGTTGCTGCATAGGAGTTTTGCATATAGCCAGTAGATCAAGGACATTAATGTTAGAGACTCCTTTAGAGGATAAGAGAAATGGACAGGTGATTTCAGAAACTCTACCAAAAGGACAGGGACAAGAAGACTATAGTATACTCTATACTTTCTAATCTTTCTGGGACGTTTAAATGCTGAACAATAGTAAAAGACTTATATAACACTATCATCAAAGTAAATCCTGCAACTGAATAAAACCCAACTGAAAATGTAACAGAATGAGGCAGGAACATACATATATTTTCAAGTGTCACAATATGAAACAACACATTAATAAAAACAGATAACAAGGGATTTAGCTCCATTGGTGTGAATATTTGGAGGTACAGGCATGTTTTGGATTCAAATATTTATACCTATGGAGCTAAATCTCGTTATCCGTTTTATTGATGTGTTTGAAAACATGACAAAACGTGATTGTAACAATCAGGGCCAGATTACCGATGGGGTTTATAGGACTAGGCCTCCACTGTCAAAAAAAATGGAATAAATCTTTGGATGAATACATGGGAGGCTGAGTCTGTCGTCCGAGTGCCATTCACATTGTGGTGGAGGAGTGATACACCGATCTGACGGCGAGGAATACATCTGGGATCTTATTACATGCAGTGATCAAGATAAGGGTCCTGTGAGTATCCATTTGACTTTTTTTTGGTGGAAGAAATTACCAGATTATGCTGCACTAGGAGCCCCGAGGGGGATATCTCCTTTATTATACAGGTGGGAGAGAAGTGTCACGTGGAAGGATGACCCCCATCTGTTTTATATGCAAATATTCAAGATATAAGTAGTGTGAGTACCCATTTGTCTGTGTTTTGAAATAAGTGTTGGAACGGTATCACACTAGGAACCCCGAGGGGGGCATCTCTTTCAATATCTAGGCGGGGAGGAGAGCATCGTAATTGGAGAATTTGCAGTGTGATGTCCCGTTGTTTCAAGCTGATTGATCATCGGATCGGGATAAGGAGATAATCTACATGCCTGCTAGCAAGACGTCCCTTCAGGAGAAGTACACTTTTAGGACCAGAGAGACATCAAGGAGACAGAGACCTTTATCATAAGGACATTTTATTGCCATTCAGTATTTGCATTGACATTTTTTGCACTGTATATATATATTTGTAGGGTCCATTAGGTTAGCGCTATTACCCAGTAGTTCTTTGTTGTGTTTACTGTCAAAAAAAAGCCCATAGCGGGGCTGCAATGATATCAATGATGAAGAAGGGCACAGTGTGAATAAGAAGCCAACATATAATTGACCACCACACACTACAGAGGTAACACCCATGCATACCTTAGCCTCACCCTTAGTGATGTCCTAACGCTGCCCAACTCCACTGACCACTCTCTATTCTATAGATGAGCGCGGGGAAATAATTTAATGGCCACTCCAATAGGTTTATCATTTACAAGCTGCTGGAAGCACAACACCATCATGACAATCTGCAGCTCATATTAACCCTACATCACTACTAACGTGATGTTGGTGTGTTTTTCCTTGTTTTACCATTTATTTGTTTATTTTTATTTACGTTTTCTTTCATAACAGCCAGCATAGTACTCGTGTTGGTTACTATGCCAGCTTATATGAATGAAACTAATGTAGATATATTTGGGTAATGCTGGAAGAGTCAGCAGTTTTAATGAATGTAGCAGGCTGAGGCAGTGCAGAGGCTCCAGCTATAGAAGCCTTAAGCCAGACACACACGGTAAGATAAAATTGTTCCAATCTAAAGATTTTTTCAAGAGTGGGTAAAACCATGTTGAATTGCAGGGGAGTTAAATGTAATTAATTGCAACCAATATAACAGGTGAGAGATGATGTTTCCAGCACAAGTGTAATAACAGTGTAACAGTAACACTGGTCAGTATCTGTGTGCAACATGCAACAATAAAGTTTTCTTCCTGCATGTAAACACTGACATTCATTTGACCTCCCCTGCAATTTAACATGGTTTTACCCACTCTTGAAAAAATCTTTAGATTGGAACAATTTATCTTATAGTGTATGGCCAGCTTAA
>JABWIB010000111.1:60086-76877 GCA_016617825.1 Platyplectrum ornatum | reverse complement strand
TGCTTATGTGAACCAGTTACTAGGGACCTGGCAGCATATGACATGGGCAGTGTCACGGTTGGACCTGGCATCATATGACATGAGCAGTGTCACGGTTGGACCTGGCATCATATGACATGGGCAGTGTCACGGTTGGACCTGGCAGCATATGACATGGGCAGTGTCACGGTTGGACCTGGCAGCATATGGCATGAGCAGTGTCACGGTTGGACCTGGCAGCATATGGCATGGGCAGTGTCACGGTTGGACCTGGCAGCATATGGCATGGACAGTGTCATGGTTGGAACAGCGTATTAGATAGTGGAGTATGCAGGGTTTAATCTCATGTGGAGCTGTTTGGTGTTACAGGTCAAGAATACCCTGCCATTGTGGAATTTGCACCTTTTCAAAAAGTGGCCAAAAAGAAGAGCAAGAAAAAGGACTCGAAGACTGGAACCATTGATGATGGTAGGTCTAAAATTCATTATCCATTATAAATCATTATAAATCACTTTCTTTCTAATGTTGATTTGAACATATCTTGTTTATTCACTTTTTTATTTATAGTATTATTTTTATGGTTAATGGGCAACACTGGAAGGCCCTTCGTAGTTGGTGCAGTCTGTTTACACTTGCCAAGTCTATCTTGATCTAACTCTAAAATCAAAGGCATTTTTCATTTATTTATACTGGTTTATGTTTTATTATGGTAAAACCGAAAACCAAATATATCTATACCCCTCAAGATGCATGGCAACCAGAAGTTTGGAACTGGTGATAGCAGTGATCTGTAGTACTTGCTTATGGCAGATTTCTTACATCAGTCATTCTGCTAACTTCCTTTCACTAGCCCTTCCAGTCAGTGAAACCTACTGTTTATGAGAAGCATTTTAGGAGTTTCATGGATTTAGATGATTTCTTCATTACAACCACTGGTTTGAGTTCATATCTTGTAACCTAATATGGCTTTTGTTTTTTCTTTTATGGACAATTTATTATCTAATAATAAATTAATCTCCTTTTGTTTTTGTTTTTTTTGTTCTATTTGGTTTTTTTTGTAAATAAGACCCAGAATACAAAAAGTTTTTAGAAGCCTACAGTTTGGATGAAGAGAAGCTGACTTCTACCCCAGAGACTCTGTTGGAAGAAATAGAGGCCAGGAATAAAGAAATGATAGGTAAACAGAGCACTGTAGTGATGTATTGTTCAACAACACAAATGCTTCACTAGTTGAATAATGTTACTTTTTCAATATTTTTTTTTATTACAGCCAAGAAGACAACTCCACTTTTGAGCTTTTTAAAAAACAGACAGGTATGACTTATTACTTTTATTGTATGTACTGTATAGAGGATGCATCCACTTAATGGACAGGTTCCTTAATTGTATTGCAAATGAAGACCTCCTGTGTGTATGTACAATTAGAACAGACCTAGACATGGTAAATGTAACGCTACAATAGTCACAATCTGATTTCTGTGATATATACAGAGAATAAGAGATGAAAAACGAGAAGAAAGGAGGAGAAGAGAACTAGAGAGAAAAAGGCAGCGAGAAGAAGAAAGAAGGAAGTGGAAAGAGGAGGAGAAGAGGAAAAGGAAAGATGCAGAAAAACAGAAGAAGTATGAAAGGACTCCAGAGAAAGAGACCGACAGGTCCAAGGATGAGCCGAAAATTAAGGTATCCAAAGATTGATCAAAGGAATATAGATTTTGAATTGTATTCTTTTTAAGAGGCTTTATATATTGTTATTGTTATTCCTATTATTTAAGCACATCAGATGTACATGTTTATAGAAAGGTGGTTACGAATAATATATAAATGGGTAAACAGGATAAAATGTTTATATTCGTGTAAATGTTGAAGTCTTGTATGTACGCCTCAACATCCAGGATCTGAAATGCGCTTCTCCCAAACTCCTTATAGCTTCTTAAGAAACCTGAGAAAGATGATGAGCGAGAACCTGAAAAGAAGTATAAGATCAGAAAGCCAGAAAAAGAGAGTGTAAGGGAAGAACGCAGCTCTACGGCTAAAAGACTAGATCTCGATTCTCCAGAAGACAAAACCAAGCGGTATGTAACCTGCTCTATTCCACAAATCGGCTAGACCTCAATAAAAGCTGTCTCACATGAAATATTATATATTAAATATTTTACTATGGGATCACCACTCTTTATGTGCAGTCACTGAGAAAGAAACTTGTGAGATTATTGTTGTAATTTTTAGCATTAATGAAAACATTTTTAAGAGTTTTTGTTTATAATATTATTTATCATGTGTTTGTTTCCATTCATCCTGTTCTCCCCAGGAATCGTAAAACATGTCATAATTCTTCTAGTGATCCTATACAGCTACTTTTACAAATTTATATTTTTAAAATTTTATCTTCACTTACCTTTGCTGTCTTCTCACTTCTCATTTCCCTCTATCGTCTGGGGTTATTGTTTTTATTTGTATAAAAGTGCAGCTGGTCTCAATTTCCAACTGTCTGGAGTCATCCTGAGCGATCAATGAAAATAGCAGAATGTTCCACTCCCTATTGCTATGACAATTTGTCATCAGCATATGAATTAGTGTGCATAGGTCAATACTGTTAAATTATTGCTTTATTTCAGGTGAAATTGTGTCCAAAATAAGAGTTGTATTTATTACTTTAGTAATTTGTTTAAGGATGAATACAACCCTTTCAAGTAAATGTAATTCTTTTCATACAGCAGTTAATGTTTTTTTGGCTATAAAAGGAATATATACTACATGTGTTTCTCTCATCCAATTTTTAGGTGTGAAGATGAATATGTGAAAGATTACAGGGATAAAGATTATAGAGATAAAGATTACAGGGAGAAAGATTATAGAGATAAAGATTATAGAGACAAAGATTACAGAGATAAAGATTATGATCCAGAACGACGGCCTAGAGAAAAGGAGAAGCCGCGATATCACGAAGATGACCGGCGAAAACCGAGGGATAGATATGAGAAAGACAGATGTTTCAGAAGACGCGATGAGGACTATAGAAAGGACCGGGATGTGGTGAGAGAGAGGGGGAGGAAGCAGGAAGCCAGCGAGTGTCAGACCACTACTGATAAAGCTGATCGCCCTTCCCGAGATGACAAGAAAGAAGATGCAGCCAAACGAGATCGTATAAGGAACAAGGTAAGGCTTGTCATCCGAACAGTGGCGAGAGTCATTTATTGTATCCTGCCATAATTATAAACCATATAAAAATCATACTACTTAGCAATAAAGAAATTAAAAAAAATAAATTTCTAATGCCAGACCTCTCTGTGCAGCACATGCTTTAATATGGTATTTACTAATTGTTTGGTGAATCTGTTGATAAATATGTAAATTCAGTAGATTTTTATTGATTTTAACAAACAAAAAATACACAACAAAACGAGGAGAAGAATGAGGAAAGAATTGCACAGGTATACAGTGTACTGAAATAACTATATATACATCGGCACCATGTTAAAGACCTCTAGTTACATCCATAGACATGAAAACACTGACGTAATAACCATTACATAGACATATTAGCATCTGAAGGAACGGACAGTAACAAGTGCACAGTCATAGTAACAGAGCTCAAAGCAAATACAAATACACATAGAAAGCAATATTTAAGAGTCAGATGATAAACTGTAAGGAGATTCACAACACCCCCCAAAAGATATTGTAACATTTATGTACAGTTATGTGTTGGGTGTAAAGAAATCTGTTAAGTAGTTTTTTTTGTTTGTCTACATTGCATAACACAGTCAGAATGCCATAATGGCAAATACAATATTAAATATATTTATTTATTTTTTTATTTTGCAGGATCGCCCAGCAATGCAGCTATATCAGCCTGGAGCAAGGAGCAGGAGCCGACTGACGCAGTGCGACGAGAGCCCAGGAAAATGCAGCGAACAGGCCACTGACAAAAAACACGAGAGTGAGACCAATGAAACAAGAAAAGGCGAGTAAGGCGTCGGAGCATTTGGAGTGTCCTGCCGTCGTGACAACCAAAGAAAACAAACTCTGCAATCCAGAAGTGCCTTCACAGAGAAGGAGTCCGGAACAGGCGGGAGCAGCGTGCAGAGGAGAGGTGTAAGGGCATCTCTGGGGGATATAGGAAGCGCAGAGTTAATCCTTAATGGGTTCCCGTAGCAACAAGACTGCTGGTGGACCTTTTTGGTTTCAGTGCTGTAGTTGTGATGGTGAGTGAGCGCGTTGGGATTCTCCGGTTTACAATATCTTGTCTTGTGGCCTTAATGAAACATGAGTCCTCCATTCCTGTATTGGCAGATGGTTATGTCGGAAGAACAGGTTTGAATGTTGTATTCAGCTAAAGATCGTACTGGCTGATTGCATAGAGCTTGCCCTGTATTTCAGTTTTGCAATATAGGTGTTTATTAAAAAAAAAAGATCTCGCTATTTTTATTTTTTTTCTTTTTTCCTGTTTTTTTTCTTACTTTGGATGTTCTGAAGTAAAGAATGAATTGCTGCTGTAAACTGCTGAAAAGACTCAGAATAATGCTGTGACCTTTGGTTTTGGAGTTATTTTCATACAGATCTTTATTACATACAGTAAGAGACGTATACATTGTCAAATTCACAGACATGTGATCGCTTATTTTACCACGACTGGATTATATAAAGAGTTAATTATCTTAAACAAATGTAACCTAAATGTTTTCTTAAAAGTTTTTTTCTAGGAAAAATAAAAGGATATTTTCAATCTAAACTTCTGTTTTATCCACAAAATGAATGGAATGTTATATTAATAAACTACAATATAGAATGCCGAACCTGGCCACATAGTCCTAGTAGTCATTGTACATGTGCAGGCTTATTCCAGGTTGTAAAAAGCCAACTATTGATCAACATATTTGCGGCAATGATCATATGCCAAAACGCTTTAATGAGCTAAAGAGCCCAAGCTGTGGCCACACATGCTATATAGTGCCCTTTCCTAAGCCCCCTGCTTTCATTACATTCATCTACAGCTGTATTAAAAAGTATTTCCCACACCGTGCAGGTAAGAAAACTGGATCGTAACTATTGTTTTCACTTCCCTCTTCAGCGATAACTTCCTAACCTTGCAAGAGAGAAGGTCACAATGGTTTTATTCAGCATAGTTTCATTTGTTGGCAGATGCTGCTGCTAAAGTAAGTAAAAATCAATTCCTTACAACAACATGAAGAGAGGACAGCAATTGTTGCAATAACAGAAACTTTAATATGGATGTTGCAGAAGTCTGGTGAGAATGGACTTCATTCCTTCCCATACCACATGGTGAAATCGCTTTTTGTTTCTCACCCCACTGTGCAGGACATTACTCATGAACCAGACCTTCCCTCCTGATGCGTTGCCAAGGCAAAACAGGCATTCCCAATTCTATCTTAATCAAAGTAACCTAGACTGCACTCCATAGCTGGCCATCCATCAGAATGATTTTTGTGCCAATTCACCAATTATCGTGAACTGACAATAATCATTTTGGTGGATGGCTCAGATAAAATTCCAAAAGATCAGATTATCTAATCTTTCTGGATTGATATAATCCTGAAGGGGGTGATATTGATCAGGACCTATAGTCACTGTGGATGGCTAGCTTAAGACTTAGATTTCCTAAACTGCAGGAATGAAAAAGTGGTGATGTTATACACAAACCAGATTCTAGCACTTAGTTTTCTATTACATATAGTTTGAAGTCAAGGATAATACCCAGGTCCGGATTTACCTCAGGGCAACTGGGGTGGACGCCATTGGACCCACCCCATGTCTGGAGCCCCCATAAACCTTAATCCCACGATGATAATACCAAAGGTAGCAATGTGCCAGCTGCAATTTCTACACACCAGTCAGGTACGGCAAATGTATATCCACTGACATGCTTTCCAAGCTGCCCCCTAAGTTCTACGCCATTGCTTCATTAGTGCCTAAGGTAGAGATATAGCAAATGTACAGTTGAATCAATAGTAGTGAGGGGGTCCAGACTAAATAGTAACTACTACTCTAGAGAAAGATTCTAGAAGTGTCTTTGGAAACAAGAAAATAAAATGGCAGATTATGGCCACACGACAAAGAGGTCTCTGACGACCACCACGCTGTACAGTCCTATGACTGACCTAAAGGTATTAGCTGATAAGCAGTTGGACCTTTTGGTCAGAATGGACCATTTCAATGCTGTAATACGGCCCTACCCGATCCTGCAGAACCGAAGAAACATGGAGCTGAAGAAACAGACTGACCTGCAGAGGAACAGACACATCTATTCCTTTATGAAAGAAAACACTTAAGCTAATCGTGATTTAGTTAAAAGGCGTACTATAGGTTGCAAAAAAGGGTATCCATTGCCCTAATGTGTCTGTTTTATATGATTAGTGCCACTTATTTATTAGACACCACAAAGTGTTTGCAGATACATAGGGGCAATTACACATACACTAGGGACAGTTTTTTAGTCTGCTGCCAATTAACCTACTGATATGGTTTTGGTGTGTGGCAGGAAACCCACCCGACACAGGTAGAACATACAAACTCCACACAGGTACCCGATATCCTACCTAACACTGGGCATACACTAAAGCTGGGCATACTTTATTGTTGAATGTTGCACACAGATACTGACCAGCGTTACTGTTACACTGTTATTACACTTGTGCTTGAAACATCATCTCTCACCTGTAACACTGATTGCAATTAATTTAATTTACCTCCCCTGCAAGTCAACATGGTTTTACCCACTCTTGAAAGATACATTGGAACAATTTATCTTATAGTGTATGCCCAGCTTCAGCCAACTTAGGACTGTATCCCCTGTTCACACCGACTACCCTGATAATTCAGTATTTTACTGGTAATTCAGTATTTTACTACCAGGGTAGTTTGCTGAGGTTCAGAATTACCCTGGTCACTATCCCCGTTCACACTGCTGAATTACCCTGGTAATTCACAAACTACCCTGGTCAACACCGTTCACACAGAACCAGGGTAATTACAGCATACAGCCGTCATTGGCTGTAAAAAGTGATGTAACACAAATAAATATGAAATACCTGAAATTAAATTAAATAAAAAAAATTCACACCAAATTAAATGAAAACATAAAGGAAATAAAAAAAAATAATAACAACATAATAATAAAAATAATATTAAAAAAATTATTTTAAACAATTTGACGATGTCTGCAGGATTTCACATGCTCCTGACCCTGCCCGGGTAACATTANCCAGTCAGGGTCTGTTCACACAGGACACAACCCGGGACCAAGCAGGGTAAAACCCTGCTTTTGGCCAGGGTAGTAGAGCCGTAGTATTTTTAGCTCTGTTCACACAGAGCGCACTACCCGGATCTGTTCAGTCAACTCGGACAATTGACTGAACTTCCCAGGTAATAGAGCTCTATGTGAACATGGTATTACTTACTACTGACGTGGGCAAACCAATAACAATCAGTATTACAGGTGAGAGATGATGTTTCCAGCACAAGTGTAATAACAGTGTAACAGTAACGCTGGTCAGTATCTGTGTGCAACATGCACCAATAAAGTATTCTCCCTGCATGCAAACACTAAAGCTGGCCATACACCAGAAAGATAATCTTTCCAATCAACAGATAAATGACCCTCACAGCAGAAATCTGTTACATGTGCACTCATTAAATGCATGTTTTGTGAGTACACATGTAACAGATTTCTGCTGTGAGGGTCATTTATCTGTTGATTGGAAAGATTATCTTTCTGGTGTATGGCCAGCTTAACATTCATATTACCCCCCTGCAATTCAAGTTCAATAGTATGTAAGTCTGGATCCAGTCCTTGGAATTAGTTGCAGGGCTCAAAGTGAGGGTGTATTGTGGGGTATGTTATAGCATCACTTGTCCCATTGATTCAATTGAAAAACTATAAACCTCTATTCACTTTGTTTACTTTCCAATTGGACCCCGACTAGATGCACAGTGTTAGGGCTTGTCTAACACTGTAAATGATCAGTGACGGGGAATACTGTAAAATATAACAGGGTTGCCCCTTCAGGGAGAAACCAAAAGTCATCAGCATGGGAATTTGCAGACTCTCCTGGGATACCTGGAAGGCTGATCAAAATTCAGCAGTCTCCCGGGAGATATGGAAACTCTAGTATCAATGATAACATATAAGGGCTAAGTGGTAATGAACATTGCTGAATAATATAATAAAACAGAACATAGAGCATCCACCATCAGGTTTATTAGTGGTTGTGTGTTTCTCAAGTGTCAGATAAAGCTCCTTGCTGTTTCTACCACCAGGTGGCGCCCGATCTTTACACGCGGTCACGGCACGTCTGTGAGCGCGCTCTCTATTGTTCCGCACGACTAACATCTGCCCTCCCACTTCCGCCTTCCTCTTTCTCAGCCGCCATTGTGGTGACAGGGTCTGCGCTGGTCACCATGGTGAGTGAATCCGGTGTAATCCGCTGTAATGCTCTGTTCTTCTGCCTCTGTTCGTACGCGCTGCTGTAGCCTGAGCTCCGGCCTGTCTCGTGGTGCCGGTATTGTGCTGAATATGGCGGTGTAGCAGCTATGAGAGCTCCCGGCTGCGGTGTCTGGGGCCACAGAGTCCTGTAACTCAGCCGCTTCCTGTGAGACCTCTGCACTGGGCCCGGGCGGTGTTGGGAGTGTTCTCTGCACATTCCTCATGGAGAGTGTACATGTGTTACATAGGATGTCTANTGCAATAGGGGGCAATGTGCGGCTCTCCGGGTGTCTCCAGTCCAGTGCTGGNACTTCTAGCTCTACATAGCAGGGTGGTCTACTGGGGTAAAGCAATTCTCTATAGCAGGGGTAGAAACCTGCGGCTCTCCAGGTGTTGTCAAACTACAAGTCCCAGCATGTAAAGCCACAGGTTTCCCTACCTCTAGTCTAGTGGGTGATTGCTGGAGGCTTGTTGGGGGTTTAGGTGCTGCAGGGAAACTTCCTGTCTGTGTGCAGTCCACACTGATGCTGTTACATGTCCCTGGTAGATGCACATAGTAACACTGTGCTGTGTATGTATAGGCCACACTGATGTGATGTTACATGTCCCTGGTTGATGCACATAGTAACACTGTGCTGTGTATGTATCGTCCACACTGATGTGGTGTTACAGGTCTATGGTAGATGCACATAGTAACACTGTGCTGTGTGTATATATAGTCCACACTGATGTGGTGTTACAGGTCTATGGAGATGCACATAACATTTTGCTGTGTGTCTATAGTGCATGCTGTTACACTGTGTTGTGTGGCTATAGTGCATGCTGTTACACTGTGCTGTGTGGCTATAGTGCATGCTGTTACACTGTGTTGTGTATGTATAGTGCATGCTGTTACACTGTGCTGTGTATGTATAGTGCATGCTGTTACACTGTGCTGTGTATACCTGTATTTTCATGTTTTCAATCTTTTCCATCTTTCAGTCGTCCCACAAGACCTTCAAAATTAAGAGGTTTCTTGCCAAGAAGCAGAAGCAGAACAGACCAATCCCCCAGTGGATCAGAATGAAAACTGGCAACAAGATCAGGTATGGATATTGCATGTGTTCATTCCTTTCATTGCCTCTGGAATAGGGTCTCTCATACTCTTGTCCCTTCNCTATATTTTATATTCAGCATCTGTGTATCTGCTGTGTTTGGGTTTTTGATAGCTAATAACAGTCAATGCAAATAGGCTTCTCAGCATTTTCATGTATCGCTCATGTCAGTGCTGTCTATAATCTAGATCCAGTCTATGGTGCTTTATTAATGTATTGTGCTTATAGTTGTAGCCAGAGCATAGCTTGATGTATAACTATATAGAAGGGATTCCTACCATTGTAATAACCTGTGAGAAAAATGTGAGCTGCTTTAAGACACAATTTGCCTCAATCTGTAATTTAGCAGTGTGTGGAATTTTACCTGGTTGGTGAATGAGTCTTGACCTATGCTAGGTAGCCACCATAAAGTAACATCTGTGGGCTTTGTAATTAATGGCGTAATACCTTATATTACAACATAAGGTATTAATGTGTAATACCTTATAAGATACAAATCTGGAGTCTATTATGGTCACTAGTAATATTTGCAGCCATATAGGTAATGTGGACAGTGCAATGGTCCCTGGATTACTGTTGGATGTTGACTTGTCTCCTGTTAGTCTTGGATGTTTTATTGAAAGACACTTGTGCCGCGTTCAGATTGCCTGCGGCCAAAAAGCCGCAGGCAGAGCCGTCGTTGGAAGCCGCCGCTAGAGGCGTTGTTTTCGCTGAAAACGACACTGTTCTTTGACAATGTGAATGGGGTATAAATTTGCTTTACTGTAAAAGGTGGAAGCAGCTTTTACTTATGTCAGTGGTTTTATAACAGTGTTTCAGGTTGTTAGAAGCATTATTCGGAGCTCTTCAGTAAGCTTCTCCATCTGGATTGGCTGAATATCCTAATGTGTAAACCTCTTCACAGCCACCCATAGCATGCTGTTCTCCAATGGTTTGAACCCATGGAATGTGTAATTGTATCATTTGTGCTTTCATTGTATCAATGGGTTTTTGCTAACTGTATACAATCCAAAAGCAGGCTGCAATTACAGTGCTTCATTCTCATTGGGCTACTGTCATTATCCTGCTGAGATTAAAGAAGTCCACTTGTGTTTTGGCTTCCTCTTATGTGGGAGGAATCCATGATTGTGGATGGCAACACGTTCCTGTCCATGCATATATAAATATGCTTCTCTAGAAGATAGTCCTTGTACATTGATTAAGTAATGAGGTGAAACAATATACATAAAAGCATGTGCTTTGGTGCCTGAGCCTGCAAATAATGGTAATGTGTGATTAGGCATATTAAATAGCATTACGTATGTGGATAACATGTTTTTATTTCTGCCCTTTATCTTACCCTAAACTAGAAATTACTGGGAAATGTACATTTTAAATAACATTTTACATGTAATTGTGCCAACAGGTACAACTCCAAGAGGAGACACTGGAGAAGGACCAAGCTTGGCCTGTAAGCTGTTCAAATGGCAGACTGACACACTGTGTGAAGACCTGATCACCATCTTGTTATACAGTTATATTGGAGCAGTATCTGCTATTGCATTGGAAAATAAAAGAAACTATAAGTCATTTGTGGTATTGTTGTTGTATGGTGACTGATGTAATATTACTGTAAGCATATGAAAGATTAAGTCAGGTACTGTGTAACCTGCATAATTCTACATATTCCTACAGTAAAGTTCTGAAAGGATTTTAATAGTAGAAGGAAAATTGCTCCTGATAATGCACCAAAACTCTTATTCATGATAGAAAATCTAGTTTTATCTTTAATGCCCATATCCCAGTGTCCTTCAATCATTCTGTGCAGTTATGCATCCACATATTATTCCTCATGTGTTAATGTTCCATTGCAAACTCATGGAATGTGTTCTGATGGGTATATGAAAGATTTTATATTAATGGCTTGAAGCACTATAGCCGACCATACACTATGCAATAAATTGTTCCAATCCACCAGCTTTAGTGGGTGAAACCATGTTGAATTGCATGTTAGGTAGACTCAAATAATTGCAATCAGTATTAAGCTGGGCATACACTATAAGATAAATAGTTCCAACTTAAGGATTTTTTCAAGAGTGGGTAAAACCATGTTGAATTGCAGGGAAGGTCAAATTGAATTAATTGCAATCAGTATTACAGGTGACAGATGTTTCCAGCACAAGTCTAATAACAGTGTAACAGTAACGCTGGTCAGTATCTGTGTGCAACATGCAAAAATAAAGTATTCTCCCTGCATGCAAACACTGACATTCATTTTACCCCTTGTGTTTTCATCATGGTTTTTTTTTATACATTATTTATAACAAATCAATAACAATACAGTCCTGGCAAAAGTCTCTAAATGTACAGATAAACAAGCGTCAGTAAAGCACCGCATAACGGGAGAAAATGGACCAACAATACAAAGCCAATAAGGCGATACACACGGTGTGAGGGAGAGAAGGGGGGGAGGAGAGGGAAGGGAAGAACAGAGGATGGTTGGAGAAGCATCAATGTGCCAAATTCATCAGTTTTACCCACTGAGTGGGTAAAAAAAGCGGGGCTGTGAAAAATAAGACCATTTACATTAGCTGAAAAAGGCTTTTCTGCACTGTTCACACCGAAGACGGCTTTTTGTCAACAGTATGCATAGACAATGTGATTTTTTTTTTTTTTTTTTTTTTTTTTGGCAAGCCGGCCTTTTTGCATTCATGCTCATTAAAAAATGGATAAGACCCAGCTAAAACCCTTCCTTTTAGCAGATTCTCAACCTGGGGCTGGTGATTTGAGGTAATCTGAATTGGGGTATAAACAACTTTTTTTTTTTCCTTGTGCACACCATTTACCCATTAGGTCAGGTACCACTGACTATACTACACACATTTTTGCAATGACGTTCAGATCTATAATTTACATATGTTACTGTCTAGAGCTGCTTTTTTCAGATAATGATCATGTAATTTTAGACTTTCAGAATACCCTAAATTACACTTTTGTGACCCTAAATGGTTTTGTTATAAATGCTAAAAGCCTTGAAAGAAAAATGTAATATTCATTATAAACAGTACTATCCTGGTCTACAGCAGATTCTTACATTTTTAGGTTTGTACCAGTTATACACTATAGAACTAGGTAAAGTACCAGAAAAGGTTTCTCTCACATATGTGGTCTAACAGTACAAGTGAAGGGTGCATCCCCTGTGTGAGGAATGGTAAAATTGTAAGAAGCGGCTTATTTTCATTAATACATGCAGAGGGTCCAGGTGCTCCACCTGGCTCCCAGGGGGTGGTACAAGATAGAAAACGGGGATATACAGAATAGATATAGGTAAAAAAAAAATTACTTGGTGCACAGGGAAAGTGAAAGGAGGACTGAATGGAAAGATATACAGTCAACTCAAACTTAAACCCGTTCAGGTACTTTTTCATGTCACCCACTCCCTGATGATGTCCTTGCTGACAGCAAACACATTAATGCTCAATACACACCAATTTGTGTTGTAAAATATGTTGGCAATCTTAGACCCAACAAGCTGTTTTGAATGAGTGTTGATTCACCCTGTATTAAGTGTAAAACTGAAATGAAATATATACAAAAAGCGCTGGTTTATGATTGCAATTTTGAAGTTAATTGTTGGATGACTGAAATAAGCACAACCATATATGATAATTTCTATGAATCTTTACTGTTCCAAAAGTAAACATTTAAACCAAACACTAAGATACAAATACATATATTGATATAATAAAATCAACCATTTGTTAATCTAGAGGACGGTCTATTGTCACAAAGTTATATATGGAATTACTTCAATGTTCTTATTTGATCCTCAAATGGATCTCAGAGCATGAGGTGGGTGGTTAATATGAATTCCACTTATACTGTCAGTTGTTTTGTAACATTTGATGAGATGGTCTAAAATAATGTTGTGAATGTTGTTAGTTCAAAGACGGTCAAATATCTTCTTTCTTTGCACTGTGGTAAAATTGTGACCAGATTGGGTGCAGTCTCGGTAAAACTGGCGCCGCATTTCGTTCTATAGAAGTTTTACCAAGAGACGGAACCCAATCTGGTCACAATTTTACCACAGTGCAAAGAAAGAGGCTCCTGGGAAAGCCCGCTCCAGTGATCGCCAACTGCGGGATCCATGCAAGTGGATTAAAGCAGTAGACCACAGAGACAGCACTGGACAGGGGTAAACGAGCTGCATTTCTACCTTCTGACTCCAGCCAACAGCATACCCCACAGAAGTGACATAAGGCAGTAGACAACAGAGACAGTAAGCAGCATCTTCTTGTAGAAAAGGAAAGTATATATATATTTTCATCAATTTATCTCATCTCTACAAAACCTATATAACAACTGACAGTTGTGCACATATTAAAGTCCAGTCTCGTCAAATGTTACAAAACAACTGACAAGTGGAATTCATATTAACTACCCACCTCATGTACTGTGATCCATTTGAGGATCAAATAATAACATTGAATATATTATTAACAAATGGTTGGTTTTATTATATCAATATATGTATATGTATCTTACTGTTTGGTTGAAATTTTTCACTTTTCATAGAAATTATTATATACGGTTGTGCTTATTTCTGATTGTGCCTTTTTCAATTATCCTTGAACAATTACCTTCAAAATTGCAATCATAAACCAGCGCTTTTTGTATATATTTCATTGCAGTTTTACATTGTATTTTGTATTTAGTTGGATTTGTAATTACATCTGCAAATATATTTATATCACTGTCTGCCTGGGGACAGTACTTTTGACTATGAAGCATCAGCATGTAATACGGTAGCTATGTATTGAAGTATACTCTCCCCTAGGGGGCGCATGTGGCATATGTTAAATTGAAGGAACTGAAGTATAACATCCGTGGTATATGGGTTTTTTCCCCCCTCATCAAGTTTTTATTTGTACCCATTTCCAAAATATGCGTCTGTGCACATTTAGGGCAATCACTCGTGTCATTGATCTCAATCCGCCACCAACTGAGGGGGAGCTGTAGGCAAAATAAAATGTATAAAGACATATGAAGGGTATTGGAGTAGTGAGAGCTGCTACAATATTGTCACAGGAGGTAGGGGACAGCTTTTTCATGAAAACGGAACGAACGTTTCAGCCCTTTGCTATTGTGACATGTTCAAAATTTCAGGGTAGTTTGGGTTATTGGTGGAATAGTCCAGGCACAGTGCGTGTAGCTGCTTATAATGGACGTTTGTGGGTGTACTATGTAATAATACTTTTCACGCCATTACAGATTTGTGGTAGCATTGTGGTTATCTGTGTATGTGTAAGGAAGCATGTAGACATCTGCAGACATCTGGTATTCATTCTCCTCCCACTCCGCTTTGTTTAGAACTAGTTTGAGTGTGTTTACTATTATGATCCAGCTGTTTCTATAATGACTTATCCCCAATATTTACTTTCCCTAATTCCTTAACTCCTAAGACTCATGTCCCTATAAATGTTTTATTTTCTTTACAACCAGTTTACAAAGTCAGATCAGCTCTTTGACACAATCGAAGCATCTAGTGTGATGGAATCACTGCAGGTGTGACCTACCTATGCACATTAAGCAGGGTACCTACCTTACACCTATCAGGCTGATCGGGGCGATGCTTNCATAGTTTGATGTCGGAATGCCACCAGATGGTCCGGGAACTCTACCTGATAACTGATAGTATTGTTTGAATTGAAAACTCGTCTGACATTGTGCCAATAAGGATGGTATAGCATGGATGAGCCCAAGGAGCCAGGGAAATCATGCTTGTGTGTAACCTTATGTATGGGTCCATCTGTCATTTATAGACATANAACTAATGCAGTTGTACATCACCTGGCAAATATATGTTTGTTTTATTATCCCAGTAACAGGTGCAGGTAGGAAGTCACTTGTTTTGCATAATCCACTCTTGCATTACAAGCCATTCAAATCAGCTTCTGCTATCTGTTTATGCCCTGACATGAAGCCGTCATTGTTCCTTGTAGCATATACCCCTTCCTCTCCCNTCATTACATTTTCATAGTTTAGAGTTTTGGTTTTATTTTAACATTTTAAGACTTTAAGAATTTAATCATCTCCCTCCTGTGCACAGATCGGCTCTGAATCACATGGTTGCGGACGCAAAGTACGTCTCTGTACCCTTGCGACTCGTGCATTCATCNCCGCTTTTCTCATTTACATATGCTCTTAGGGCTTAGCCCTGCTAATTGTTAGCGCAGCTTACACCATATCCAGACATGGTGTAAGCTGTGTGTAGCAGCATAGAAGCAGGTAATGTCTTATGAACAATTACCTGCTTCATTAAGATTCATATATTAGCAGAGGCTCCGGCTACAGCAACTACTAAGACAAGCGCAGGGATGTCTATGCTCATCTCTGAATTAAAGGGAACTTGTGGTCGCAAAACACTCTGAATCATGTCCAAGGCCCCTGAACAACATACAACGTGATTATGTCGAGAGCTCACATTGGGTAATTGCTTGTGCTTTAGGAGAAGTCGCCTTGAGTAGCTACTACAATCCTCACAATTATGNGATTACTAGACTATTGTGCCATTTGTTTAAGCTGAGCTCATCTTTAATAAGTAAATCATAGGTTGAGGTAAGAACGTAATTTAAGTAAAATTAGAGGACGTTTGTATAGTATTATAGTATAGTAAACTGTACCTTTAAATGAGTTACAGCCGGCAACTGTTCTATAAGTAACTACATACCACATAGTGAATATAATGTAAATTGAATATTAAAGCAGATCGCATGTAAACATGACATTTGTATAATCTAAACAGTGGCACATTTTAGTGACTTCACATAAACAAGGAAGTTTTCAGCAGTTCCTAGTCAGGATGTGCCTACACCCTTGTATTGCTGAGCGAGTGGTTTATACATGATAAACATTCTGCATTGCAGATTAATACTGGTACTAGGCGCTTGTATTTGCATCATTTCCGTCTTCTATTTGTCAAGTTAAATGAGTTACCAAAGACAGATAAATATGGCAGGAAAATCCCCAGACCATAACTTACTTAGGAGACATTTGCTTTGTATGGTGCCCTCACCAGTGAGTCTCAGGCTTGTCTATACCTCTCCAGTGTAAATTTATTTTGAAAAGTTTCTACAACTTTGACATTTACAAAAGATTGAGATTTACACTTTCATGACTAGTGTAAATTTATTTTGAAAAGTTTCTACAACTTTGACATTTACAAAAGATTGAGATTTACACTTTCATGACTTGGGAAAATGAGAGTATTGAATTGCAGGGGGGTAAATTTAATTA
>JABWIB010000111.1:12631-38965 GCA_016617825.1 Platyplectrum ornatum | reverse complement strand
TATTCCCTCACTACAGCCTAACCCTAACCTCCCCTTATACAATCTATTCCCTCACTGCAGCCTAAACTTAGCCTTCCCCTCTACAATGCATTCCCTTTCTACAGCCTAACCCTAATCTCCCCTTATACAATCTATTCCCTCACTACAGGCTAACCCTAACCTTCCCTTCCCTTCTACAGTTCATTCCCTCACTACAGCCTAACCCTAACCTCCCCTTTGTTAATCCATTCACTCACCGTAGCCTTATCCTAACTCTCCCCTTTTATCCTCTATCCCTTCCCTGTATAATGTCTAACCTCAAAATAATAGAGCTATTTCGGATTACTAACCTATTATTAAAAATCTATTGAAATTCAGACATTTGTCATTCAGCTGCCAGTACACCTATCCAGCTGGGAAATGTGACCATAAATTGCTGTCATTTACAAATACCCTGATGTTTTTACCCTGTATTGATCACCCTCTGGACAAGTCTGAAATATGGAGCATTCCACCTCTGATAATGGCCAATGCTATGGGCTGGATACAGACTTTCATGTCTTTAGATCGGTCGCGACCGCTTTGTCACTTGTATGAGCATCAATAGGCTAACATGGGAGCAGTTGGACTTTCCCTTTTGTTGTAGTGTTCCGTTCAGTAACCCTGGTCAGAAATCTTACAATGCACAGATGTCTGCGTAGTGTTTCTATCTAAATTGTGGTTCCAGCTGCGTTATAATCAGACGTCTCTCTAATGGTAGCTATATATTGAATAAGCCATACAGTTCAATAGATATTATACTGTGCAGATGCTAATGCATGCCGAGGAGGAACCGTACCAGGAACTGCAATGCACCAAAATCTGGAATGTCATTTTGTGCTGCAGAAAGAACACTATAATACTTTGTTGTTTGAAATAGAATAAAAGTACTCCAAATGTTTTCTGTATACAGTGAGGCCTGATAACATACCCGGAAGCTGCCAAAGCAGAAAACAAGTGATAATTTGTTTGATCTTAGTCTGGTCTCACTGCTCCATGTCTCATTTACCTTTTCTACATTACTGAGAGCACTGTGTATGTTGTTGGTGACTGAGTGGTCAGTGTCAGTGTTGTAGCTTGGGACTGGAGCTGTACCTGTTTGAATGCATGATTCCCTGAAGTCAACTTTGCTGATAATACTGTGACACTATAGCAGTTTACAATGTATTTAGGCAACCAATCACATTCTACAGTGTTTAAAATGAAACTGAGAGCTTCGATCTGATTGGTTGCTATGAGCAACTTCCCCACTTTCCATTCTCACTGCACTCTCGCCGCTTAGTAAATATACCCCCAGGTGTTGACATAGCATGCAAAGCATTCTGGGACGTGTAGTTTGCCCACACCTGGAGAGCTGCAGGTTGTCTACCCCTGCACTAGAAGATTGCTTTACCCAAAAATAACACCCCTCTTTGTAGCACTACGGGTCCCAGCATGCATTGACTGCATAGACATAGTGGATACCTGGCAAAGCCTGCTGGGACTTGTAGTTTGACAACACCTGGAGAGNCGTAGGTTGCCCACCCCTGAGTTAACCCATTACTAAACCCTTAGATAGTACTGAGCAGACACACACGAGTGCTATTTTACCCCAGGCACATTTTAGTTTTGAAACCTCTTCAGTATAAACTGCATGTTTATATTATAGTGAGCTTGTCGTCTGTACTTGATTAACACTGGTCTTTGATTGAATTATAAACAATTATCTTGGCAGTACATCTACAGTAAGTGTTTATAACCACGCTGTGTGTGTACGTGGCTTTCCAGAGTGTTACCATTGTACTTTCTTGTAGATCTATCATCCCCAGCACTCAGAAGTATAAATATTTTGTACAATTAAGTTGTGTCTTCACCATGGTGAATATCAATAGTCCCTTCCAACCTCCGACGTTTCATCTAGTGCATTGTGCACAGGACTAAACTATTATAGGCAGTTTTTGTTATAGGTGGAGTTTTAGTTTATTGGAGGTAGGATTCAATGTGCCATTCAAAGTCAAATCCAGTGCAGTAATCTTAGTAAACAGGATTTGTTGGACATATACTTTGGCCTCTTTTGTTGTTGTTCCAATGTAGCCCTTTAAGGCAAGAACAGTGATCCCAGTGTAGAGTAGAGGACAGCCTGTGTAGACCATAGCTTATGTGGATATCCTAAAACACTTATTTGTATCCACAGCCTAGCCTACATAGCTGCCTTGTCTGCAGCGTGGATGTGATACATAAACCCTGCACGTCTACAGAGGATGTCACCTTGAAGTTATGTAAAACCACACCACTCTTCTATCATGTGAAGCACAAAATTACACCTATGTGGGAGAAAGCAAATCATCCTAGTAACAAAAAGCTTTAGAATATTATTAATACCTGACCTCTCCGCTGCTGAAATGGCTNCGTTGGTCTGACTTCCTGGAGGACAACCCAAGCGCTCTTCCCTCTAGCCCTGCCCTTGGTGCTGACTCTTCTAATCACCCTAACCCTTCGGACTCTCCGGCAGCTGTAAGCCCGGGTGCTGTTGTACTTTCAATCCCTCTAGTTTGACCTCACGGTACATATAGATTGTCATTGATCCTTACTCCTGGTTCCGCTTCCCTCTCCTTTTCCCTCCTTATAAAAATTGTTCAAATTATTACTGCTTTATTTGCTCATGAATAGTGCCTGTTGCTGTTGTATCTTCTGATTTTTATGTCCTCACTGTTATGTTCGACTGTGGCGACTGTTGCATATTTTGTTTTCAATAAAAATTTGATTTACAAAAAAAAAAGAATATTATTAATTTAAGAACATTTCATTTTTAAAAAATTTGAATTGGGCATCTCTAAATGCTGCACCTGTTTTGCCTATTCGGACACCTCAAAGTGTCTGATACATCCAGTCTCGTGACAATAATTTGTGGTCGCAAACATTGAGGGCCAGATGCAGATGTTTAGGCACTAATGACTTAAGCTGGCCACTATGCATTAAATCATTCCAATCGAACGATTTTTNAAAAAAAAATTAGATTTAAAAAAAAAACGGTCAGTGTTTGGGATGGATCGTTTTAAGGTAGAAAATCGTTCAGTGTATGGGCACATGCAAAAATCCAGCCATCGAGACTCACTTTAGAAGCATAAACCAAAAAATTTTTGTTTTTTTTAATTGTTTGGATTTACTAATTTGCGTATATTTTTTCCATACAATTATTGTACAGTGTATGGCGGTTTCCAATTCCTTAAAAAAAAAAATCTTTCCATTTTCATCCAATCTTCAGATTGGGCGATTTATCTTATAGTCTATGCCTAGCTTTATTCAAGAGTGGGTAAAACCATGTTGAATTGCAGGGGGGGTAAAATGAATGTGAGTGTGTGCATGCAGGGAGAATACTTTATTGTTGCATGTTGCACACAGATACTGACCAGCGTTACTGTTACACTGTTATTACACTGGGGCTAGGAAACATCATCTTAAATCGTTTGTTGAAAAATCGTTCAGTGTATTCCCACATCCAATATTCCTGCCATTAAGTCCCACTTTAAAAGCATAAATCAAACAATTAAAAAAANCCCACAAAGTATGGAAATACTAATTTTACTATGCAATTAATGCACAGTATATGGCTGTTTTCCTTAAACAAAACCCTCATATATCATATCTTATAGTGTATGCCCAGCTTGAGTGCCTAAAGATGTGAATCTGGCCCTTAGTGATGAAGTGCTGCTTGTACAGTTACTGTATTTACCCTCAAAAGGGAACTGAGTAATCTGGCTATTAGTCCACCCAGAGCTTTTTCCCATGGAAACCTGCAAACATATGACTTCACACTGCTCAGAATATCTCGCCATGCTTCTTTTATTCACTCTTTTTGGCAATTGTTAGTATTGTAATGAGGTTTTGGATATGATGGCCTGCTGTGCACACCTTGACTTCAGATTAGAAAGCTTATTCCTCCATTATGTTTCTATTTGGATACCCTTCAATGTGATCTATTTAGCTGTTCTGCAATCATTCATTCATTAAGCTGTGCCTCTGTAAAGGAAAATTTAAATGCCTCCATAAATGGTAATAGTACATGTGACTCTCTTATAGTAGTGTATGTAAGCGTTTAAGCATTATCTTACAGATCTCGGACTTTGGCCTATTGGTGGCATGCGTGTTTCTGCATTACCTAGCCTGTATCTGTTCTGCCTCGTGTCACACACACAATGAACACCTGTTTAGTATTCCTCATGCAGAACCTCGGTGCAGATCCTTTCCCAGACCTCAGTAACTAAACATCCTGTTTATTTCGGCCTCTAATTGTTCATGCTCGAGGACTATGCCCTGATTTAGTGTACTCTTGCTGGCGTGGGTATCTTCTCATTGCTGTAGTGCTTTATGAATAATTGCATGTCAAACAAATGCATTTGTCTTTCTATATATTTTAGGGAGAAGGGGGTCGTGATCTTCCTCTGTCTGGACATGTGGGGTTTGACAGCCTGCCGGACCAGCTGGTTAACAAATCAATAAACCATGGCTTCTCTTTTAATATCCTCTGTGTGGGTGAGTATTTACATACACCCGTTTCGATGTGATTAGGAGAAGCATTCGTCTAATATCCCCTGGATGGATAGCGCCTGAGGAGTAAGATTTTGTCCTGAAAATGAGACCATTCAATGGCCGGATATAGATGAATACAGTGCTTTGTTTGTATGACTTGTTATGCACTGTGTAGCAGGCAGTAAACAAGTCAAACCCAAGCTATGTCATAACGCTAGAGGTGAGCATTAGAAGCCCCTGCAAGCAAACTGCAGGGCAGTGATGCATCTGAGCGCATAGTGACACAAACACACATGTCACTGCCATAGTGACACATACACAGGGCCTGGGCTTCAGTGGTTTAGGCACTGTGTATGTGCCTAAGCTGCACTTTTAATGCAATAAACAGCATAAAAGACAATATAATGTCCAGGATTACTGTTTTATAGTGCACTTTAATTCCAGGGGGATCTGTTAAACACAGCCAGGCACAGCTCCCAGCAGAAAACCTCTGGGTAGAATATTGGGTATGGGTCCATGGGTATTAGGCCCATTCCCATATTTGTGATCTCTCTAGCAGTAACAGATTTTAATGTGTGTGTTTCTGTAACTTGTGGTTATGATTTAAGCATATCAATGCATACGTCCTGTTACCTGTCCCATAGTTACCTGAAAACACAGTACTAGAATCAGGGCCACGTCACGATCACCCGGGCACGGTGATGCCAGGAAGTCATGACGTCACAACATCTAAACGTGACGAGAGGCCTATTTAAACTCTCTTAGATGCCAATAATGGCCGGTCCCCTGCCGAGTCTTGCATTTTTTTTTTGTAGGTAATACTAAAGCAGAGTACACACTACAATCATACATTAAAGGGAAGTGCTCTTACCATATCACTGACCTGCAAATCCTGATCTGCGTACACACATATATACCAATTAACAGCAGTGCCTGAATTTACCAAGCAGGGAGTTTGAAAAGTGGGGATGTTGCCCATAGCAATCAATGGGAATGTTCTCCAGTTAAGAGAGCTTGAATCTGATTGGTTGCTATGGGCAACATCTCCACTTTTCAACCTCCCTGCTGAATAAATTTAGGCCGAGATCTGAAGTGACCATCTCTTTTAACCATCTGATAAATAATGGTGGTGGTGGTACATGGGTACACACTACCCACATTTACCTGGCATTGTGCCATTGTTGATTTTTATAGGAAGTTCATTAAACGAATTCATCTGATGCTTCCTTTTTTATTATTACAGATCCAGATTGTGATAAGTGTACACACTCATACTCTGAAATACTGTTCTAAATGGTCTGGATCCCGGGAAGGCAACCTGCGGCTCTCCAGATGTTGTCAAACTACACATCCCAGCATTCTGTCAGCAACTGTCAAATGGACTGTTAAAGCAACTGTTAGAACAGTTAAAGCATGCTGGGATGTGTAGTTTGACAACATCTGGAGAGCCACAGGTTGCCTACCCCTGGTCTGGATGATATGATTCCCTGATTATTACATGGATGTTTACCCAGCTTTACTAATTGCCAATTTAATGAGAATGCATCTGGTTTATCAAAATAAAGTTTGTTGTATTTGCTTTTGGGTTGCTTGTTTGTGCATACATTCTGTACAGGGATATGTGACAATTCATTTATATTTGTTACTACTAAAACTTTTTTTCCAGCAGAAGTTTCTTTAAAATTACAGCATGCGAAACGCCTTAAAACGTAACTGCTCTGTTCACTGTGTGTTTTCCACTCTGTGAGCTGTTAATATACCACAGGGAACTAAAGTATACTAAATATAATTTTGTTATTTTGGTACTGTAGAGTTGCAGTATATTCTGCTGTTCTTAACCTGTTTTACATCTGTTGAGTAATCTGTTACTTTACTATGAGAGGAAATGTTATTTGCATCCCTTATTGTGGCAAGTCGCAGCTCCCCTTGAAACTCCCAATCCCTCTTTGTTTGAATCCAGCAGGAACTCGCACTACAACAACATAAAGAGCAGGGCGCGCTCCATGATGTATTACCATCAAACTTTTATTAAAATTCATATGAGTCCCGGTACATAGAGGAAAACCTTCTTAGTTTGTATTAAATCAAATTCTTCTTGTACATCACTGTTGCCACAGGCAGGGCCGGCGCTAGGTCTGCGGGCGCCCTAGGCAGACCTAGCGCTGCGCCCCCTTTAAAACGACATGACGTCATCACGTCACGTTGCGCTGCGACGCCACGGCGCTTCAAAAACCACCACGGAGGGCTGCGGAGAGGTCCCGGTATTAACTGAACTGTTTTTTTTTTTTTTTTTATAATTTATTTTACCCCCCTGCCTCGCTGCCGCCCCTCCCCCGGCCGGTCGCCCTAGGCGACAGCCTGACGTCGCCTAATGGGCGCGCCGGCACTGGCCACAGGCATTCAGATCATTGATTGTTGTAGAGTTTTTAAAGCAAGTTGGAATCAGTGATCGATCCCTGTAATGCTGGCCATACACCACAGCATCGCTCAGCTACAATGCATGCGCTAAATGCACATGCAATGTACAGGAAATCGGCAGCAAATAACCAGGATCTTGCCTGCAGCTGGCAAGATTCAACAATGCAATATGTTACTCCAGGGGGTCGCACATCGCATCATCAATCTCGATACAGGTGTATGGCCAGCATAAGCCTTGTTCAAATGCATTTCGTCAGAGTGACTGCGGCAGGCAGCATAGTGGAGGTTTGTCCGACTGTAGTTAAATACTCACAAGGGGTTGGCCCACGTTTGGTTGGAGAGGGGGAGTGAAAAAAAGAAAAAAGGAAACACCATAGGGCTTATTTTCGGGGTAGGGCTTATTTTATTGACCTGCTTTTAATCCAATCATGGTCCTCAAGTGCTGCGGACATTGACACCTCATTGTTCCCCCTGCTGACATTATGACACCTCATTGTGATTTAGATAGGGCTTAATTTCGGGGAGGGCTTATTTTAGTCAGTTTAGTGTAAAATAGGGTAGGGCTTATTATCAGGATAGGTCTTATTATAGGGGAAACACGATATGCAGCTATGGCAAGAAGAAAGAACATCCACTTGCGCGTCTCTAGGACTACTGATGATCATTATCCAGTCCAGTGACTCTAGAAGGAACACAAACTAAACCCCAAACTAATATAATAATAATAAAAAAGAATGAATACTCATAGATCATTCTCGCACACTGAGAAAGCTGCTGGGAAAGCTGTCATCTCTATAACTTGTCTGTACTTTCTACATTTTCACCTTTGAAATATGTTATTTTTTTGTGATCCGGTACCAAGGAGTTTGAAGCGTATTCCCATTTGGTAGAATGACTGGTATGATATACTATTTCCCTATTCTTTCTGGAGGCTTGGTTGGACATAGTGTATGGAATTAATTTTACTTTTTATATTTGTTTTCTAAGGTTTAGTAACAATAAGGATTACTCTAACTTTCTTTGTTTCAATTTTAGGTGAGACAGGTCTTGGAAAATCAACTCTTATGGACACATTATTTAATACAAAGTTTGAAGGAGAGCAAACCTCTCATTGTCAGCCTGGCGTTCAGCTGAAATCCAGCACATATGATTTAACAGAGAGCAACGTTCGTCTGAAAATGACCATTGTCAGCTCTGCAGGGTTTGGAGACCAAATAAATAAAGAAGACAGGTGAGTTTTGCATGGTATCTATAATATGTTATAAATAGGATGCTGTGTTCTTTATATTGTTATATAATTGTATAATATTTAAATCCCTTTTAGAACATGGCTTTGCAATCACAGCACATTATAAAAACGGACTTAAACCGTTGTTCTTCTTCTAAAAAAATATATGAATGAGATCATATTAGTTTCAACTACACAGTATTGTGCCTGTATGTTTGTAGCAGATTTTACAAGTAAGATTTATTTTTTTTCTCTCTTTAAGTTACAAATCCATCATCGAATTCATTGACTCCCAGTTTGAGGCATACCTACAGGAAGAACTGAAAATTAAACGCGTTCTGCACAATTACCATGACTCTCGTATACATGCGTGTCTCTACTTCATCGCCCCCACGGGTCACTCCTTAAAATCACTGGATTTGGTGACCATGAAGAAACTGGACAGTAAGGTGGGGGGCCCAAATTTTTATATAACTATATATAACAGCAGTTATAGCTTTTCTACCAAAGCTAGCATGAAATATAGATGGTGCTGGTTGCTGAAAAAGAAAACATGTTCAAATTGGAATCTGGGGAGTCATACTATATCACTATTCATGATTCATGTTCATTTTTTACTGTACTTTGTAGGTCAATATTATTCCCATTATTGCAAAATCCGATGCAATTTCAAAAAGTGAGCTGACAAAATTCAAGATTAAAATCACAAGTGAGCTGGTTAGTAATGGCGTGCAGATATACCAGTTCCCCACCGATGACGAGACAGTGGCAGAAATAAACGGGACAATGAATGTAAGTATGATCTTAGGCCTTTATTCTGCAATACATTCATTGCATAGATATTCATACACGTTTTCATTATGATTACGGCAGGCTCACTTACCATTTGCAGTTGTTGGGAGCACAGAGGAAGCCAAAATAGGAAACAAAATGATGAAGGTTCGGCAGTATCCATGGGGAACTGTACAAGGTATGGCGCACTCCTCTGAACTACCATTATTTATTAACAGGTCTTTATATAGCGCCATCATGTTACGTAGCACTTTACAATTTGACAGAATGACTGTGTTGTAAGAGACAGAATGGGTGGGGAACAGTTCACTGTATAGGAGATTGGGGATTGATCCATAGGGGCAAGTGCTGTAATTTATCCAATGTACCAGATACATTAGGGACAATTTAAGTCAGTTGCCAATTAACCTACCAGCATGTGTTTTGAGTGTGGGAGGTAACCAGTGCACCATAGGAACCCCACACAGACACTGCTCACTGAGCCACCATGCTACCCATGAATGCCAGAGCTGATTGATTAATGCTCAAAGCCGTTGACATCAAGAGCTAACAGTGTAACAGCACTTCTGCTGTTTGTAAAAAATAAGCCAGGAATATTTAACAGTTTCTAAAGAACAGGTACATAAGTATACAGGTGAGGCTGGTATGTATCAGACCACTATCTTCTGCCATTCTATAACCTCCTACCTCTGCTTTTTATTTTACTTTCTAGTTGAAAATGAGTCTCACTGTGATTTTGTGAAGTTGAGAGAGATGCTGATACGGGTAAACATGGAGGATCTGCGTGAGCAAACGCACACCCGTCATTATGAGCTTTACAGGAGATGCAAGTTGGAGGAAATGGGGTTCAAAGACACTGACCCTGACAGCAAACCATTCAGGTAATAGGAGATCTCTATGCACCTCAAACATATGTACAATTATAAACAACTTAGATTTCCTGTGCTGTGTGGATAAAACTGATTAATTATATGGTATATAGTTTTGAGGACTTAGATACAGTAATCGCCACAGGTTTTGTTATAGATATATAAATAAAATGATGTCTGGGTTCTTGAAGTTCAAACCCCAATTTCATTATATCCGAGTCCTAGTTTCACTATACTTGTTACTCTATTTAGTTTGCAGGAGACCTATGAAGCAAAGAGAAATGAATTTCTGGGAGAACTGCAGAAGAAAGAGGAAGAAATGAGACAGATGTTTGTACAAAGGGTGAAAGAGAAGGAGGCCGAGTTGAAAGAAGCCGAAAAAGAGGTACAACTTATCTTTCACATTCCTTTAAGTGTCGCCTTCCTTGCTGCTTCTAAATGGAAATATGGAATGGAAATACTGAATGCCTTTTTGCTGATACAGTTGTAAACCATTATCTGATACATTTTCACTTTTGTTGAAGCTCCATGAAAAGTTTGACCGCCTAAAGAAACTGCATCAGGATGAGAAAAAAAAGCTAGAAGACAAGAAGAAGAGTCTGGACGATGAAGTCAATGAATTTAAGAAGCGGAAGACTGCCACAGAGTTACTACAGTCTCAGGCGCAGCAAGCAGGAGGATCACAGACCCTGAAGAGGGAAAAAGAGAGGAAAAAGTAAGTACACAAATAAGACATCCACAACGACCAAATATAAAACCTGTCCATTTTGTGCCTGGTGTGTATATTATTACTTATTACTTATATATTTAGGATATTTTGGCTTCATAATAAATATAATTACTTGGAGGTATCGATATAGTATTCACAATCCCATTCATTTCAGTGTATGTAAAAGAGATCACAATCCCTCATGTAATGCCACGTTAAATAACGTTTAACCACTGGTAATTGCAGGAGTCATTATAGAACAAGCCATTATTTTACCCCACCTATAGTTTGACACAATAATCAATAATAATGTAAAATAAAATCACTTATGGTCATTATCTTTTTACCATAAAAGTCAAGGGATGAGAAAGCATCTTTCCAACACTGTGAATGTTTAATAGATATCTTATATGAATGGATAGGTCCATTTATCTGTAGGTAGATATTCAGTATAAAGCGTGTGTTTAACTCTTGTGTGAACAGAGTTCTAAGTTCTTCCATTCACAACTAAGGGCTCCTCATACTATTTATGACCTGTGATATAAAATATATATATGTTATATGGCTGTTAATTATAGGTATGTTTATTGATGCTAACTTAAAGTTTTAGCAAAATAAAACAAAAATTATAATAATCCACCTCCTATTTGATGGCACCATGTCATACAGACTTAGAATAGAATATTTAATTAAACATCATTGAAGCCCTGGAGAAGGTAATAGAAATATAGAAAAGTGAAGCAAAACTGTATTGTGTCTCAAGCCAATTAACCTAGCTGTATGTTTTTGAGCTGTTGAAGGAAATTGGAGCACACAGAGACCTAGATATCCTGATCCCAATAGACGGTAAATAGTCAAGACTGAATGTGTGTATCAGTGAAGATGATGGCAGACTCCAGATTAAGCTCTTTAACAGAACGATATTAAACTTCTTGTTAATCTGCAATTTTAGCTGAGTAAATCATGCGATCATGTTTTCAGGTTACTGTAAGACTAATTATCCATGTAATATATAAAACAATGGTCATGTGTGTTGTGTACTCTTGGGTGTGCTTGGTAACTTCATTACGTTGTGCTGTTCAGATGACGTAAGAGTCTGGTGTGGTTGGCAGGCTAAGAAGTCTGCAATCTCTAAAAGTATACTCTTTCTGCAAATTCTTAGGAAGGGGGGTATGACTAAATACATAATTATAGGCATCGGTACATTTCTGAGCAGAAGTAGGGGAAATGAAACCTACTCATTTCAAACATTCTTCATCTGTCTGTTCATCTCTCTTTACATTGTAATATGTAACTCCTATAATGCAGCATGACTAAAACATGATTGTTGTATCTCAGAATATTCTGGAACATTCCTTGTGGCACTACTGCTTTACATACATTTTATAATTCCCTTAGAGCTGCAGTTTGGTTTGAAAAAATGTCTGTTTGTTGATGGATGATGGTTAAGATGCTACATGCATGCTTAACCTGCTATTGCTACTAAACAATGTATATACAGAATGTGTTATCTGACCATATTCCAGGCTACCATGTGTACGACTATTCAAAACACCATTTTAAATGTGTGTTGCAAATGGCAATTTGTTTTATTGGTTTTTATTTTATTTGCTCATTGATACTGTTTTATTTTTGTATAATCATATATAATGAGTCTGTTTACCTAATAACATTTCACTCTCCCATTCCCTGCTACCTATGTGCTTTTTACAGTTAATTCTGCTGTTTGCTGCATGGCCGCATGGCTCTGGTAAGCTATGGGAACATAGAATAAATATGGATTATTGGGATATGAGAGTTGGGAAAAGTGATTTTTCACACTTTGGTCAAAACATTTTAACCATTTACTAGTTATTTTTTATTGATATATATACACACATTTACTGTGCCATAAGCTTAGAAAGCCTGGAGAGAGCAGTTTAGTCCATTGCTACAGTCCAGACCTATTAAATCAGCTTAGCCATTGCTGTGCCACTTGTACAGTATCTTAATTGGATTGTTTGTGACTTCTGTGCAGTTGAGTAGTGTGTGTGTATGCTACACATTCCCCTGTGCTGGAAAGGTCAACTGCCCACAAAGCTATACTGACAACGGCTTATACTATATATTGTTTACAGAGCTTCTCGGGATATAAGGCTGCATGTAATGAAAGGGTAAAACATCCAGAAGCAGGAAAATGGTTAATGAGCCTGAATGACAAGAACATGTAGTTACATTATGTTACAATTGCAGAAATGTTTCTGCATAAGGCAAAAGATAAATATACCAAAGCTTCCTTGAATATTGATAACTATTAAAAACATGTCACAGTGCATAATATAGTGGCAGACATAACACTACTGGCTTCTCCAGGAATACATAGACATTGGATAGGTAGCATATTTACAGGTTTTACCTTGCACACTGCTATCAATGATCAATTAACATATTTATTAGGAACTCTGACAAACCTTAGATATGCGTCTATCGGTCATAGGAAGATTTTATTTTTCATCTTTCATTCTCTATTATAATATTAAACATGTAAGTGAAGCGTGAACTAGTCCTCACACCACGGAAAGTTTAGGAGATGCTTCCCCTTTGCAGGGACTCTAGTGACAACCACCTTTAATATAGAACAAGTGACAAGCTTTTCTCCTATCACGCATGTGATTAGTACCTGGGGAAAGCTATGCTATTGTGCACGAGGGAAGGAAATGAAGCAATGCACAGTAAACTCGGCCAGGAAGTAGTGATTGTTGCTGATAAACCCATACATTGAATGCATAGTTGGCTTCATCAACACTTGCCTGTTATCAGGCTAATGAGTTTTTGTATGGATCTTATTTTAAGCAGTGCATGTAGGGTTTTTCTCTATCTATGCAAAAGTTTTAAAAGTCACCTTGCAATGTCATGATACTCCCATACACCCTATTTGTCAGTAAATCTATTTAAAATGTTTCCCCTTTCTGCTGCAACATTATGCCTTCCCCTAAAGACGGCCTTATGCAGGAAAAGAAAGGGAAACACACTAACATTGTCGATCCAGAAAATTAGGAACAAGGTTATCATATGATTGGCTATTTAGATGCCGCTGTTTTAGTTTAGTAAACATAAACTGATAAACATAAAACATAAAGTGAGCACGACCTTTCACAAAGCTTAAATGGAACATCAGTGACTTATAGCCACCACATGTAAAATCTGCTCTAATTTAAATTATTTGAACTATAGATTATACCACTAGATTGGCAGATTTTACATAATGTGTCTGTGTGTATAAATGTCAGCCCTGTGTCCAAGTCTCTCATGTAAATGTTTAGCTGTATTATGTACAAGGCCTGTTTTGAATGGATTTGAATAGCCACCTTGTGGCTGGTCAAGCTTACTGCAAGCAACAAAAACACCTCTGGAGAAATTCACTTGTGCCTTAGTGCAGTCATTATGGGAATAGCACTTTTATTTTATACCTGAAATGGCCTGAAGGGGCGAAAATCTTTACCTCGGTTATGATCATACAACCATCGCCATGTTTTCACCTACATGTAATTATGTTTTCCTTCAATGAATACTTATTGTTAATTATATTTTAAGAACTAGTGCTATGCTAATAAATAATTCCCTTGTACTTCACTGTGTAGATTTGGCTTTAATCACAATAATAATGCATTTTATTTTTGTTTTATTTGCAGTTCTGGTTTCCTGTAATTCACTCACCCTTGGCACGTTGCATTGACTCCCATGTTTCATTTAACGCATTGTGTCCTCCCAACCCACCACCATTCATTCCTTGCATGAGAATTCGATTTGTTTTGGCATTTTGTAGAAGACCTCACCATTTACACATGTAACAGCATTTCCTTCTCTCTTTGTTCTGCCTTTTGCATGTAATGCTAAAGAAAATCCACATTAATTTGCATTGTCATTCTAGATGCATTTTCTATTACAGGCTGCTCAGAATAGTGTCTAGACCAAGGGTAGGCAAACTGCGGCTCTGCAGGTGTTGTCAAACTACACNTCCCAGCATGCTTTAACTGCATAGACATAGACAAAGAATGCTGGGACTCGTAGTATGACAACACCTAGAGACGTGCAGTTGGCCTACCCCTGGGATAGACCATGTAATAAGAGGGCAGTGCAATGTGTTTTTCATGTTTTTTTTTCTCAAATATTACCATTAGTAGTGCATGGTTTCTGTGCTGCAATCCCCAAAAATTAATAATTAAACTGTCATATTTAATCCATATGCGTCTTGTAATTTTATTTATCTTCATGCATTTCTCCTAGTCAATCAGATTGTGTTTAGTATTCCCAGGCAAAACCCCAAAGCTGTCCATCTTTATCTTTTAATTCCAGTACTTATCATTTGCATTCTTTTTTCCTTTCTTTTTGATTTTCATTCATTTCCAATTTTATGGGGGTTCAGTGCTCTAACATTTATAAACAAAAAAAAACTACTTTATTAAGAACATATTCTGTGTACTGTTTCATTCAATATTACAATTATCAAGTTCTGTATAATTTTACTCATTCTCAGTGGACATCTGTAAAGCTTAAAAAAAAAAAAAATACAGCAGACACATTAATTGTCATGTATTAAAATGTGTGCCACTTAAGTAAGTTTGGGATACTCACAGCAAAATATGGGTTTAGCAGCTCCTGTTTAAATAAAAATATGGTGAATTCTAATTAAATGAGTCAAGTTAAAAATCATTAAAACTAATGTACGGTATGTTTGGGGTTTTTATTGTTTTAGGTTTTGTATTTTATAACATTAATTTTTGTTTACATTTTCTTTTCCTTACAGTAACCCATGGCTGTGCACTGAGTAATATGATGGAAGCTGCCTTAATTAGCATCTATGTCTATCATGTGAAGCACAATTTGTATTAACATGCTGGTTTAAACACCCTTACCTGCCAAACCTCTTTTCCAAATCATGTTTTGGGGGGAAAAAAGGATCTTATTACTATTTTAGAGATGTAATGTTTATTAGGCTTATTGTCAAAATCTAAACATTTATGAATATGTTTTGATTTGCTACTGATAATGGCATTTTAATATCTAAGCTTGTTATTTAAAATTGCTGTACAGAAGTGTCGTTTAATCTATCGTGCACTAATTGACTTTATCCTTTCTGCATAGACAGTGAACATGGTTATTAAATGTTCGGCAATCTTACCCCTATTTTGTGAATGTGTTAGCTGTGCTGTCTGAGATATATTACTTTTGTATTTAATTATTTTAAAGTTACTTACATGTACTGCTTGTATAGTGATAATATGGTGCTTATACTATTTAATTATTTACGTCATTGTAAGGGATAACGAATTTCAAATGCCGTAAGACCGTTTTGAAAGGAAATATTTTGATTGTGTTGAATGTTTGTAATATGTAAATAATAACGTAGGGCTTGATACGACTCTAATAATAAACCTGGCTGATTTTCCTTATGCGGGACCTGGAAATTGCTGAACCGGAACTTCATGTGGATATTCCACAGGATGCATCTTTAATTCTTTTCCCAGAAATGGTTTTTAGTGCTTGGCACACACACAGTATATATCTATAATGTGGGTGTTTATATATATATATATATATATATATATATATATATATATATATATATATATATGGATTTGACCCCAGGTGTATTGTTGTAGGTTGTGCACATAAATTCAAAGGAAAAGTAAATATTGAGTATATTAAGTGTCATGTAATGGAACATATATGGCCATCTCCAGACGTGTGTGTATATATATATATTACATTAGGTGCTATTCACTTACCCCCAAGATCCTTAATATATACTTTATATAGTGTGCCATTCTCTGCCTCATAATATGGGGACCCGGAGTAAACACACTATTTAAATAATACTCACTATTTAAGTAATACTCTATATTGTGTGTCATTCTGAAATCCTAATCTAAAACCCATCTTACACCTCTAATTTTGTAATTATGTGCCCACCAGATCATTACTATAATCCACATGTAATACAGCAACTTTTAGGTTGGCCCTGCATTTGCCACTGATGTATTCTTAATTTTGACAAGTTATGGCAATATGGAAACACAAAAAAACATGAGATACAGAATCAAATCCAAATATAGAGAGAACTCGCATTATAATAAACCAATCGTACATTCATATGTATAAATAAAAACGGAACAATCTACTTTTAGAATGTGTTATATTTACAGAATGTGTTATAAGAGTCCTGAAAGTATGATGTGCATCCAGGAATTGCACATCTGTTTCTCAGGAGGTTTTACTGTAATTACATGTTGGTGTATTCATTCCACAAAACCATTTGCAGAAATTGCACCACAGTAACAGAATAACATTTATCTGTCAACATGTATAAAATTCAGTATGGCCACACCATGATGTTCCAATCTTTGTCAACTAATAAACATTGATTCCTGGGGAACTACACATAATGATTGGAGATCAACAATTTCAAACCCACCATTAACCAATGTATAGCTATTGCTGATGTCGTCAAGGTGCGACATCAGCAACCTTTAGAACAGGTTCTGGTACTGCTCATCGCAGTTGAGGATTCTAGAAAGGAGAATTGTGTTGTGACCCCCCTAGCATACTATCGGTCATACCTAATTCAATAGCTACAACATGGTAAATAAATGTTTAATGCATCTCATACAGTTAAGTCCCAAGACAATTATAACAGATATATTTGCACTCGGTGGTGATCCTTTTTAAAAGTGGATAAAACTCAAACTTTGTAAGACATTATTTCAATATTTACTGTAGAAATTACATAAGGAATTAAAAAACCCCTGTGATGATTATAGAAATTATATTTAATATGATAACCCGCATTCTGCTGTATTACATTTTATTTATTTTTTATTATTTGTGCTAATCATGGATTCCTAAATAATTAATAGTCATAGTGTTCTGATGTTTAGAAGTGTTATTGTAGTGTTTATCCTTTTATATATNTGTGGTATATTTGGATCTACTGTATCTCCATGTGTTTATCCAATAGTTCTTGTACAAATAAAATGGATATTTTATCAGGTGACCTGAGGTTCCATTACTACTGGCACAGTTTTTTCCCTATGATATCAGAACATTTGTAAATCAATATAATTTCCTTCTATTATTATTATTAATGTTTATTATTTATTTTAACCAGTATATCCACACACACTATGCAGTACCCCAGGGGAACTCTACGGGCCAGATTCAATAGTTCATTCAAATGCCCAAATAAAAAACAAAAATTTCTGGAAAAAAAGAAAATTCACCCAACCAAAATTGCTGTTAAAGTCACTGCATCTTATTTTGATATCCAGTCACAAAAAAATGCACACGAAATTGGTTTTTGCACATTTCCATTTGCATTTCTGAGAGGTGTGTGTGGTATAAAAATTCAAATGCCTGTAAATAGTGCAAAACCAGCGCTGTATAGGTATGTTAAATGAATCGGCGTGTAACCACTTCAGTGACACATTCTGGCATACATAACAAAAATGGTTTTTTTTGTTTTTTTGTCTTCATCAGTCATCAAAATAACGCGCCTAGGGAAAGTCCTTCAAAAAAGCAATTAAATCAGGACGCGAAGCCACAACAAAAAACTAAAAAATTGGCGGACATTGAATCGGGCCCTATGAGTGAGAATGCCCAAACACTAACCAGGGAGTAAAATAAATAAAATTATTTATGCAGCATTTACACTTGAACATAGCGGCTCATCGAGTATTCAGTCCTGTAATAAACGTGGAAAAAAAACTTCAGGTTTTTCCCATCTTTGTGCGGGATTGAATTGCCCCCTATGTATGCCTTACATATATCTTTGTTTTATACATATGTATATTGTTATTGCAAAAACATTACAATGTTACATATACTGTACAAAACATATAAAGAAGCATGCAGAAGGTCTTCTTATTTTATTTTTTTCAGAATAAATAATCCTATATTACAGAATAGTATAGGAGAATATAAAAATATTAATGATACTTTACATAAAAAATGGTGAATGGCCATTTTCAGGACTCCGTTCGATTTATCAGGCAATAAGTGTCATCTACATGGTTTTTATTTTTAATCGCTACTAAATGCTATAAATAACCCACTTTGATTAATAGAACAGTAATGATGATATGTTTAAATCTGTTTTACATGATAATATAAACAGTGTTCATATATTTTAATATTATTGTACTTGAGTTTAAGTTACACCTGGGAAAAACCACATTGATTTTCAGGGAAGGTCAAATTCATTTTATTATTTGCCTGCAGACAGAATATTTAGTTGTTTTGTGTTTTTTTTTTCATATAGCCATGGGCCAAGCTTTTAGTTTTACACTTTTATTTAGACTAAAAATCTGTCAACTTATTGCCTCCCTGCAATTCAGCTAGGTTTTGCCCAGATGTAAAGTTTCACCTGATTTCTTCCTATTAGCAATAGATTTTGAGGAAACACAAGTACCTGTACGCAAAACTACCACTTGTGCTGACATACTATCAATAGCCATGGCCTACCTAAAGTACCTGGTGCTCAGAAGTCTTGTTTGGTACTAATTCAACCCAGCCCTTCTGTATAAAGTGCCATTTATTCAGGGGTCAAATACAATTCCAATATACATTGGACCACACGCACAGGTCAGCAAAATTCCAGGTCTGTCCCAAAATCCTAAATTGACGATAATTTCTTTACACTGTTCAATCACTTTAACAGTGCAAATATACAATGTAAATAAAATGTATATCTGAGCGGTATGCTCTGAACCATTTCCAGCTAGTTACACACACTATTATGCAATTAATAGTGTGTGTACAAACAAGAACATTGCTTTGCTTTCCCATTACGGTTTGATGTAGGACACTGGGGAGATTACTGATCAACACTGATTATCGGGTTGTGTGTGTATATGCTATGTGATCTACATGGCCATGGGAGTGTTATGTCAACCCCGCCAGGCATCACATAGCTGGCATACACGATGTGCCTTGATTTACATTTAGTGGTACACAGGGAAAACAAAAGAGCAATCTTTCCTCATTACCATGTATTGCTCTGTAAATGAGGACCTTGGACCTCTGAAACTATCATTCAATAATAGACTGAGATGTATTATATAGATGTATTATAAGTGTATAGACGCTTGGCTGTGGGTATGCTTTTCAGTGGTAAACATTGTAATGACAATGAATGAAACTATATTTATTTATACTGACTGACTACTTTCTATTTGACTTTTAATCACTGTATTTTCTTTTATACCATTCTCTGTCCTTATAATTACATGTCTTTTCTCCTTTCTTCTTTTCTCTCTATAGTTTCTTTTAATCTGTCTGAACATACGACTGAATGAGAAGACTGCTCCTAGTAGAAGATTTAGAGATCCCATTTTATTTGGGAATGGGAGAGGAAAAGTAATTTTATAAAAGAAAAAAGTGTTAATCCTAACCAAGCTGTACTTCTGTGACTTGCATGGTATACATTGAGCGAGATACTCACAAAACAAAGGTTTAACATTTGAACATACAATGTATTAATAACATAATATAGAGATATGTCATATTAATGTCCATCAGTAACAGTGAATTCATCTACTTGCCTTGTTCAATATGGATATTACAGTAGCCTATGCTCAGGTCTATGTTGAGAAATTTCAAAAGTACTTCTGATTTTGGAACAAAAAATAACTGAAAAGGCAGCAAATAATCATGGATTATATAAAAGCACACGATTTTCATTTTAAATTCTAATTTTGAACTTCTAACTGATTTTAAAACCCCAAAATAGGTATCCAGCCTTTAGCCATTTCCCAGCGTAGATTGGATTCACGTCATACTGTGTCAACATTGAAATCCCATAATTAAAGTTAACATTTGTGTAGGTTATGAGATGTCTTTTATACCTGTTGTTATTATCAGTGATGGAACATTACAGGTGACACCAGATTACTGGAGGATAAACCTCTGTAAATGAAACGGGCTTCCAAATGTAAGTCTCACTCCATTGCGTCTTTGTGAGACAAATTAGCTTATCTTCTGCGACACCAATAGACCTGAATGATCAGAATGCTTTTCCTGTATCTGCAGTGTTCTAACATTATATTTGTAATACAGTTTCCATTAACACTGACCACATAGGAAATAGAATTAGTCCCCCATTGCAATCAACAAAATGCAGAAAGATTCTCATTTCACCCTAACTGCCTAGGGCTAGGAAGTCACCTAGGACCGTGGGGGAAGGGGTTAGACACCTAATACTTGGCCTGTGAGGAAGTATGGGGGGGGGGGGGGAAGAATCATGCAGTGCTTAGTCGTGTTGTATAGTCCAGTGAGACTACACACTTTAAAATAATTTAATTAAGGGATTAATAGGCATTTGAAAGCTGGGCATACACTATAAGATAAATTGTTCCAATCGTACGATTTTTCAAGAGTGGGCAAAACCATGTTGAATTGTAGGGGAGGCAAATTGAATTAATTGCAATCAGTATTACAGGTTAGAGATGATGTTTCCAGCACAAGTGTAATAACAGTGTAACAGTAACACTGGTCAGTATCTGTGTGCAACATGCAACAATAAAGTATTCTCCCTGCACACACTGACATTCATTTTACCCTCCCCCCCCTGCAATTCATCATGGTTTTACCCACCCTGAAAAATCTTTAGATTGGAACAATTTATCTTATAGTGTATGCCCAGCTGAATTAATCATTCATTGGCAAGACTGGAAAGCCACTTATCTATATTTAGTGATTTTGTAAGGCACATGAGGACTGGAGATGGCATACTATATAAAGGTATATTAGGGGGTCAGGTAATGGCCTATGCTATACTATGTGCTAACTGCACATATATTACCCATACTATATCCTACATGTACCCCACGTAAGGGGTCTGGGATGACGCATACTGTAGTTCATATTGGGTATATTAGGAGTCTCGGTATACATTATATACTGTATGTAGTGGGCATTTGCCAAACGCTAAGATGCCCCACATTATAAAACAGTGTATGCAATCTTAAACCTTCCTTTAATATTTCCTAAATAACATGTAATACATGGGGAGTATATTAGGAGTCTGGCACAGTGCCAGTGTTTTGGTGCACCCATTACCTTGTAGAATAGTGTAGAAACAGGCACTTGGGACCCTAGTTATATTATTCAAGTTTAGAAGCCTTTTTTCCCCACAAAACGAAAAGTGCCACAGGAAAGAATTGAGGCCCTGGATTCACTGTGCAAACCAGGCAGCAGATGGGGAGAACCAGAACCCTCCTGTATGACCCAATGATAGGAATTTGTATTTTAGTGCCTAACAACAATCTGCAGCTTCCTTATCATGCACAAAGAAATTTAATGGTAAAAAATTTTTTATTCATATACATTTTTTATTAAATCTTGGTACATTCGACAGAGTGTAGCCTTAATATAAATACATTTCAATACATAAAAAGAGCCATACACAAAAAGAAATATATTTTGTAAAAAAACATATTGAAATATTTTCCAAATAGCCGTCAATTACACAATATTAATGTTATTAATTGCAAATCTAAATATATCAGGGTTTCCAACTTCTTGCTCCTCTCTCCTGGAAAACCCCAAAAATGTCACCTTGCGGGTGGGTGTGATAGTGTGAATTTTATGCAAATCACACCTGAAACCCTACCCCTTGTCTCCCGTCTTTAGTAAAGCATCTGAATGACTTTCACTGTGTCCAGTGCAGGAGGTTTGCCTGCTCTCCAGGGATTCAAGGTGCAGCTTCCGGGAGACTCCTGGAAAATTCGATAACCCTGATATATAAAACAAATATATATATATTAGGTAAAACCATTAAACCTTGCACAAGTTATTGCATTATGTCTGTTGTCCCTGCAGATTGTATAATAACTTTAATGAATGAATGAGTAGATGACCATCTCCTAAAGGCCTGCATTTGTATTTTATTAGACCCTAATGCTAATTATAACTATGTATTCATATGGGAAATCAATGTCTTGTTGCTTCCCAGAGTGGATACAAATATGGATTACAATAAATAAGGATCCATTTACCACTGCCCATTAAATGTGTAGGTTGTATTTTAGTATTGCTCCTGTTAAGCGACATCTTGCCTTAAGCAATAATATCCATTTGTTCTCAACGAGTGACCAATCAGAATATTGTGGGAAAACAAGAGACTGTAAACGTCAAAATCTCCATTATTCTCTTTATGCTCTACTCTTATAACTGCAGCTGATGTGGTCTGTTCATTGCTCAGTATGGTGAATCTGTATACCATCTGTAATAAAGGATTCCCTGTATGGATTGTAAAGTTTATAGCTGCAATTTATGACAGCAATAGTAGCTTGTATTCTCCATAACATCCTTCTTCACCAGGTTAGATTGGATTCAGACTTGTTGTACGTGGAGACACAGGGGCCTAAATTCACTAAGTGGGGTGTTTGCAAGGGAGTTGAAAAGTGGGGAAGTTGCCCATAGCAACCAATCAGATTCAAGCTCACATTCTCCAGTGTGTAAAATGGAACTGAGAGCTTGAATCTGATTGGTTGCTATGGGCAACATCCCCATTTTTAGATTCCCTCGTAAACTCCCTGCTTAGTGAATTTAGGCTAGGGAGTGGTATACTAAGTATTGTAGGGGTACAGATTTGGATAGCAGTAGTTTGCAACTCCATGGACTACCCTGTGTGCATTGTCACCTGACTGGCTACCTTTTTCCACTGTTCACCACGGAAAATTTAAACCAAAATTACCTCATTTTAAGTGGCCAGAATATGGTCTACTATATATGGTCTACTACGTCTATATGGTCATTCTATTGGTGAAAAATAACAATAAATTACTATTTTGCCTCTTATCTGAAGTGACTATATGGCTATGTTACGTAATCATATTTATTATTTTGCATTTTGTCTTACTGAATTAACCTAGAAATGTGTGGAAAGGCCAATTCTACTATTGTCCACCCTGTGGGTTGTAACGATTAATGTTCAGATGGTATAACATTTGTAACATCCTCGCTTCTGGAGTATATAACCAAGAACCAACACTATCTCAATGAATGCATTTATGTACGTTTTCAATAAAAGAAGATTAATTACATTGGAGTTTTATTTTGTGAAGACGTCTTTCATGATACAAGTAGCCGAGTATGTCAGTAACATATTAAATTTTTTTTTACATATTTAATATTCTACATATATCATGTGTTTTTAAATTAAGAGGTAATTCACCTTAGGAGGCATCCGTCTCGAGAATAGCACCCAATCAGTCATATCCAAACAGAGCAGATGTAATCAGCCAAAAAGATGAACATTTACACTGTACACAAAATAGATTGTGCATGCGCATCTTAACTTAATACTTTTGTATGAGTGATACCATCATTCCAGAGATGTGAAGATACACATAATATGCATCAGGAAAAGAAGACAGGAAGTGTAATAAATAGTATTATCAGGGTGATAGATAGCATGGGAAGTGGGATGGGGGGCAGTGTGATAGAGACCTTGATTGGCTGTGCAAAACTATGGCCCGTCCTTAGATCGCATATAAAACCATGGCAGTTGCCTATCAAAAAAATAATGTTTATCCTAAAGGGCTCCAGTGATTTACTGAAAACTAATCAAATAAAATGTACTCTGAGAAAAAGCAACAAGTGAGAGTCAGATGAGATGAAAATAACACATGGAGAGATGAAACTAGACATTGGAGGTATGGAACGAGGAGGATTGTACAGTAGGAGCAAAGGTAAGTGGAAGGAGTACAGCAGAGCCAAAGAAAGTATTTATTTTGTGTAGAGGAAAAGATGGTGGGGCTGGGGACTATTAAACCATATATATTATTATATATTAGTGAGTTCCACATTTTCATTCAGACCATCATTTTATATATACAATATGCCTCCATTCTACATATGTGTCTATGTGGCTTGAAAAGCAGCAGGCTGCACAGAGGGATTCGCTCATCTCCAAGATACACCCCATTTATATACCCTGTCTCCTGCTACCTTATTGTAACTCACAGACACCTGCAAAATCTTTTCTTCCTTACGACCACCTGGCCCATTTCGCAGTTCACAGTTGAAAAAAACGCTACTACAAGTGGGGGAATAGGCCCAGTAGGCTGCTGGCAAGGGCAGAGTGGGCCCGCACCTTTATCCCATTCATTAAAATTCTCTGTCCAGCTCCAACATCTAGATAGCCACATAGTCAGGAATACTGCTATGTGTCCCAAGTTATACCATGATTTCTGTACTATCTGGAGTAGTCCTGGGAGAAAAATGGCTTTCGGAAGTCACACTTCAATGGTTCATTCAAGTAAGTGTAATAATATGGTTTGGATTATTCTCTGGTCAGGGTAAAACATCTGTGAAAGTCTCCTATATTTAATAAGCTGCAGGAATGAAAAAGTGGAGATGTTTCTCATAGCAACCAGATTCTAGCTGACATTCTCTAGTATGTATAAGGAAAATGAGAGATAGAAACTGGTTGCTATGGGTAACATCTCCACTTCTCCATTCTCACAACTTAATAAATATAGCCCAGTAACTTTTAATTATGGAACCTTGTAAAGTGATACATAGGAGTCATTAATGATGAAGTTTATGGCTAGAAATACCACTAATCCATAGTATGCTGGTAACAATGACATAGCTATGTATCAAAACTGGAATTTCAACCCAGCAAATAAAAATAAAATTCTGTTTAGCCTGATTAGTCAGCAGTATATAAAGCATACTACTTGATATGCTTAATATACATTATACAACTAGTATCCTAGCCAGGGTGGACTGGGACTATAAATTAGCCATGGAATTGAATGCGCACAGGCCCACAGAGCTATCCACCAATCAGACTGCTGATAATTACCCTCTTTTTTTTTTCTAGCCGGCAGCCAGTCAGTGAATGGCTGTCAGCACACTGATTGATGGATGGCTGAAGCTTTCCAGCAGCACTTGGTAGAGGCCTATCACTCCAGTGGCCCATCTGGCATTTGCCAGATGGCTAGTCAGGCCCTGATCCTAGCATACTACTAGGCTACTACCTTACGGTCCATATATTTGTGGTGTGGGAAAAGAAGAGATCCCTTATAATAGAGTGCACCAGATACACTGAAGAACAGATAACAGCACATTGTAAAAAATATAAATATATGTAAGAAAACACATGAGATAGACTCGGTTTCAGGTCACATGATCTATCTGTTTTTAATAATTGCAGGTTCCTTAGCTTGCACTGGAGGTATTAGAACGCTCTCTATGCTTTAACATCTATGGTCTTAGTCAGACGCTCTATCCTCTCCTCATCTCTATGATCCCTACGCACAGTCTCACCAGGCGTCAGACGTGCCGGCCAGTTCCGTCATTCTGGAGAGCGGGCACGTGTGTGCACGGGGTCGGGGATGCTCTAACGTTACCGTGCGGTACGGTGCGGGCTGATTACACCACCATGGAGGACAGCTCCGCCGAAGGGATGAGCGGGTCCCTGGAGAGGTTCCGCCAGTATTATGAGACGGTCAAGCAGTGGGGTGCCCGCAAGCAGTTCCTCTCTCGGAACATGCACCTGTACCCCGGCCACAAGATAGAGCAGCTGCACGCCCTGTCCGTGGTGTGGTGCAACATTGTCTTCTTAGGATGCCGGTGAGTGCGACCGCTACCTGTCACAAGTGCCATGTGTGTACATGCTCTATGTGTCAGGTATAGTGGACCTGTGCAGCTCTATGTGTCAGGTATAGTGGACCTGTGCAGCTCTATGTGTCAGGTATAGTAGACCTGTGCAGCTCTATGTGTCACGTATAGTGGACCTGTGC
>JABWIB010000110.1:151612-189127 GCA_016617825.1 Platyplectrum ornatum | reverse complement strand
CAGAAATTAAAACACCCCCAGCTTTCCCAGCTGTGCGTTAAAAGAATTAATACATGAAAAATCTTCCTGCTGGTCTTGCAAGTGTGCATTCATGAAACATGGTTTATATTGCAGGTGTCAGTATGCATAGCCTCGGTAACCCATCGTCACCCAACCTTTATAAAGGAAATGGTATGTCAAAGCACTTATTTAACCTTTAATCTTTCCCATAGTCTGTTATTTCCTTTGCAATTTCCTTTCCAAGTTCGATCCTTTTTTTTAGCCCATATTGCAGATTTCTTTTATACAGACAAATGCTTTAATATGTCAGATATATCACTTGAGTTGGGTTATAGGTGGCTGAAACATCCTTACAAATAATGCTATTAGAATTTAACACATGTATTAACTAGCATTACACCTAGATTAAAGTTCAGCCAAATATTGCTTATAATTGGTGACATAACTCAACAGGTTTTCCTCCAGAGTAGGGCACCATGCCCCCTATTCATTTACCATAGCATTATGTAAGTAATGTTAGATGTNTTCCTAACCACATGTAGATCTAACAAATAATTATGAAGGGAAACAGAAACTGTAAGATTTACACATATATTATNTAAATAAAGTCTGGTATACACTATAAAATCATCAGGTATGCTGTAAATTGTATTGGATGGGTCAGAATGCTNCCAATTGAGAAAAGTATCCGTCAGATTCACCAGCTTTTGTGCCAGTAGGATGGTATAGCAGCAGCCGTTGTGCTATGGCACTGGGAAAATCATACTAGGCATTTTGAATTTGGAGACAAAAACAGCGGAATGGAAATTTGCTAGTTCATTAAAAATCTTAAATGAAAGCTCTCAATACGAAGGAAAACACATAATACCTGTCTAAGTATTCTAAACATCCCTAAGTAATGTTACAGTTTGCCTCCAGTTTTACAGTCGCGCACATGTTCTATATGCCCTTTAAATCACCCCTTTAGGTTACACTCTACAGACTGGGATGACTTCTCATCTTTCAAAACAAGCAGCACTAATGTGAAATTCTAGTAATGCAGAGATCAGCACTTCCTGCCAGTCACAGGAATATTTATTATTTCTCTATACAACCAAGTGTGAAATCATCCAGAATTACAGATGTTTGATACCCTCTCGCTAAATGAAATGAANGTTTTGCTATACTTCTGCTTTTAAAATTGTTTGTTTAAACTGCTGGAATGGAAGTTTGTTTAAGAGCTGTCCTTTTCCTGAAATACGATGGTTAGAATTCTGCCTATACATATAATGATATGCAGAGGCAGCCATGTGTTTTACGAAGGTCCATTCTAGACTCTCTCTGGGATATAAAAATGTTCTTTGTGTAATTGTTAACATTCTTGTGGGTTTGTTTTNCTAGCCTTCTATAATACATTCTGATCAGTGATGTAACTAAGATCTGAATGTTTTTCCCCCTTTTCTTAATTATTTCCACCTTTAAGGGTTGTTATTCTTCATTGTCCACATTCCATCACATTAAAGTCCCAATCTTATTTGTATGACTTGATCGGAAATCTCGGCAATCCCTTCTTTTAAGCACTATGGACTATGTCTATAAGCACATTTACATTTACAATACATTTTTACATCCAAATTAAAGTTAATTACACATTTTTATTTTGGCTATGAAAGGCTATCAAGTATAACACTATCAACATACACCTATTTAGCTGGCACTGTACCAGCTACANCTGGAGGGTCTTTATCAATGGACACAGGCATTATTAGCGCCTGCTTTAATGGGTACATATCGCTAGCAAACTTGGTTATGCTGAATTTAGAAGCATTTAGGGAAAGACATCTTNTTAATGAACAATTTGTTTTAGAGTGTAATATAATAGTGGGTAGAACAATATACCGTAGATTAGTCATATGAACACTGGTTCATTTAAGTAGCATATTGTATTCAGAGGGAAATGTTTAGCAATTTAGTATTTTCCATAAAGCATGGGAATAAACAACANGTAATTAAACATGTTTGGAGTTTTAGGGCTGTTTTGTTTAGCCAGTGTTCCCTGGCTTAGATGTCTGCATTAAGTTAGCTCTTGTTTGGACAGCTTTGAATATTCAGGAATATGAATATAAACGCACCATGATGGATTTGCTTTAATCACTGTTTTGTAAATATGTGTTTTATTATTATATCCCCCTCTTTAGATTTCCTGCAAAACAAAATGATTGCATCTTCCCAGGAAAGAGAGATCACTTTNGTAAAATTAAAGAAAGATCCCAAATATGATCTTGGTAAGTTAATAGAGAATAGCAATAATTATATGTTGGTATGATAGGCAGAAATACATTGAACCATATAGTAAGGAAGGAAGTAGAGCACTAGATTGGTTAGAGGACACCTGTCAAGTGCACACTGTCATTACTGACTACTATGCGCTTGAACTTTAAGTGCCTGGCAGCTCGAATTGCGCTTCATTTGCGGCCTATGAACGCCAATCATTATATATAATATTGGCAGCATCTGTCATTTATGCCACTGTTTAGTACATAAACAATACAACAATACAATATATAATGTTAGAGGCACTTCCAGCACTATACCATATGGGTGCTTTACAAAAAACAAAAAAAAACCCTATAATTAATAAACATATTACAACAAACATATTAGTAAAACATCCTGAAGGCTGAAAGAAGCCTTTTATGTAGAAAATATACATGACAGCCATTGCAAACATGTTTATTATTTTTTAATATATAAAAAGGTAGTTTTACTTAGTGTTAATTACATCTGACTTCAATATGGGATACATGTAGTCTCAAAAAAAAAGGTTGACATTTTTTGCTAGTATCATTATTTTGCTCATTTTATATGTTTGCAGGCTTCCAGATTATGGGTGGAGACACAACAGGAAAGCTAGACCTTGGTATATTTATTAGTTCAATAACGCCTGGAGGACCAGCAGATCTGGATGGACGCTTGAAACCTGGTAATGATAGAGTAATGAAACTAGGGACTAAATTTACTAAGCAGGGATATTGAAAAGTGGGAATGTTGCCCATAGCAACCAATCAGATTCAAGCTCTGTTTTATTTTACATCAGGGCTTGAANTGGGGATTGTAAGGTGGCNTTATNGCGCTAAGCCCCGGCCTCCTCCTGTGACGAGGGGACGGAGCTTCGAAAAGGGGGCGTGGCTTAGTGGAAGAAGTGCCGGTATGCCATACCGGCATATACCGGCCCACTTCGAGCCCTGTTTTACATACTGGACAATGTGAGCTTGAATCTGGTTGATTGCTATGGGCAACATCCTCACTTTTCAATCTCCCTACAATCTTCCTGCTTAGTAAATTTAGGCCTAGCTCTCTATTTCTGACTTGTTATGTCTAGTAATAATATGAGCTGGATCCAGACTTAGCTCCAGATCTCTGATATATAGGGACGACTACTCCCATCTCACACAAACACACAAATTTACAATCCTTAAACCCTACCCTATGATTTCTATATACAGGACTTTCCTTCACTGTACGTACTTTGTGGATTTGATTTGGATTATGTTAGTGGCAACCAGCTAAATGTCTCCTGCAAATTGCTATTTCATTTGGAACAATAAAGCTTGGATTGCTTCTAGTATTTGTTATGTAAGCTGAGATGTACTTAATGGATTATTGTTTAATATTTTTTTTCTTTTTATGTTTTGTACAGGAGATCGCCTTATATCTGTCAATAGTGTGAGCTTAGAAGGATTTAGTCAACAGGCAGCATTAAATATCCTTCAGAGTTCTCCTGAAGATGTCACACTACTGGTCTCTCAACCAAAGGATAAAGCTGTTAATGGTAACATGGCAATATTTATGTTGCGATCACTGTTTATGTTGTACTAAATGTTTAAATTGAGCCAGTAAACAGTAGACTACCATAAGCAGGGGCGAGCAGGCGTGGGTGGCAAGGTGCCAGATGGCACCCGAGCCACAGTGCATTGGTNGTTCAGGGCCACGGCCACACATGAGCCGGCCTGCTGATCAGCATGTGCGGACATTCAAAGANACCACCTGGTGGTTGTTTTGTGGCCGCATATGTCTGTTAGCAGATCGGCTTATGTGCGCCCGCGTTGTCATGACAGCCCCCGTCCGCGACTTCAGCTATAACAAATGTTATTTGTGTAATGCCATCCATGACGGAGAACAATATGTACTTTGCTTTCTTATATTTAAAAAAATTAGAAGTAAACTTTGCATCTTCAGTACTTTTATTTTGCTCTGTTCCATAAAAACATTTGATTTTGATTTTCCAGAACATCAACTGAATGGATTGAAAAGTCCATCTTGGGGTACTTCACTTAGTAAAGAAATTGATGCAGAATCATCTTCTGAGGAACAGAGAAGGTTCCGNGGTCACGTAAGACTTTTGTCTGGAGGTTCCTCTGTGATTTCTGCTGGGAAGCGAGAGGGGAGCCTGAGTTCTCAGGACTCCCGCACAGAGAGTGCAAGCTTGTCTAACAGCCACATCAATGGCCTCATTGCAAACGTCGCAAAGGAGCAGACAATGCCATTGTCAATCTCGGCTAAGAGCTCCCCCGCTGTCAGCGCAAAGTCTAGCGACAGGAAAAAGCCGCAATCCGATAACCGTAAAGGGAAGGGAAAACGTCCTGGTTTGACTGATTCTACAGACTATTCAGACAGAGGAGACTCTGACATGGATGAAGCCACTTATTCAAACAGCCAAGAACCACGAATAATTAAGAAGGTACTTTAGATNTCTATTCAAAGGGGGCTATTCAAAAAAGGGTAATTGTAGTCTAAAAAGTAGATATGACACTGGGACATCTTAGTACCTGGCATGCANATAAACTGAAAATCAGTTTACTGGTTTCCTTTTACCAAGGCCTTTTACTATGCCATTATGNGTAAAGTTTATATTTTATTGAAGTGTACTTAAGTGTGCATGCACTGGTTTCCTGATGGTATTTTATTGCTTTTATTAGTTGTAGTTCAAAGCTTAGCATGATACCTTGAGGAAAATATAATATTTTTNAAATGTTTATTTTAAGGAGTCCACATTGGAAAGCCCAGCACAGAAACTAAACTCTAACAAGCTTTCAACCACACCCCTAAAACCAGGGGACATCTTTACCGTTGTATTGCCCAAGAAGGATGACAGNTTGGGCATAAGTGTCACGGTACTGTTTGACAAGGTTTTGTGCTTTCTCCTTTGTTTTTTTTTGTCTTGCATGTGATATGCTATTTGAATTTTCTGGCTGTTTTGTTGTTTTGATTTGACCACGTTACTTTCATCCTTGCATATACAATACATATACAAGTCGGGAGATTAAGTATATTTTATATACTTCTCTANTGTGACTTCAAAACTTCTAGATTTATTGTAAAAGAGTGGTCGTAATAATGGGAAATGGGAAAGTAATTCCCAACAACCACCACCTAATTTATAAAAATAAAAACATAAAAATATAATATCTACATATTAGGGAATATTTAACTTTGTGCTGGTATATTTCCAGTAATACGATTCCAGAACAACTGTAGTGTATGTTGTATATTTTAAATTCTAGATATTTATATTTATGTTCTCTGTGTTTCTTAGCAACTAACTTATTATGTGTTAGAGACACTTTCGATTAAAGCTCTAAATAGTTTTATATTATATATTGTTTGCTTGTTCATAGTTCAAAGTGAAGACGTTGTACATTTCCATGATACCTGGTTTTCTAAGACTAATTCTAAGATTCATTGATGTTTAACTGGGACTGTCATCTTCATCTAACATTTGTAATATATTATATTAAATTGCCTAGTGGCATTCTGCAAATATTTTATTTACACGTTTGTATGGATCATTGTCCTTTGCAGCCTGTGTATCTGTAAGACAGTAAATACAAGCTGTGAAGTAGATAGTGGGGATTNTGACTGCACAGATACCTTAGCATGAAATATTCTGCTATAAGACACCTATTTGTGTTATTTGTAGAGGACAGTCACATTAAAATAATTAGTAATTAGCGGTTAAAGTTTTAACCTTATTATTATTTTTATTAGGGTGGTGTGAATACTAGTGTAAAACACGGTGGCATCTATGTCAAAGCAGTAATACCAAAAGGAGCTGCTGAGGCTGATGGCAGAATCCAAAAGGGTAGGTCCAGTGTGTCATATTTTGTATGGTTTGCCTTTTGTTATTATGCANAAATGTAGCAAGATATTATTTAAAGTACAATAATGAACCTCATCGTCAGCATAAATAGAAACTGATACCTGATTGAGTAAATATGTTCATGGATTGCGTTGTCACTTTATTAAAAATAGATAAATGTCAGCTGTATATATAGTGACAATCATTTTTATGAATGGAGTAGTATGTTGAAAGGTGTACTTCAACCATTCATAATGCGGCAGCTGGCAGCAGCTCAGGGATAAGTTAGGGTTGTCAAGCGGGGATTGTAGGGTTAGGCAGCGGGGTGGGAGGGAAGGATAGAGTTAGACAGCGGGGAGGGAGGGTTGGGGTTAGGCTGTGGGCAATGGAGGGTTAGGCTTTGGGGAATGGAGGCTTCGGATTTGACTGGGGATTGGAGGGTTAGATTAGTGGAAAGGGGGGGTTAGGGTAAACTATGAGGTTCAAAAATCTTACCTGCTGACGCTGCGGTGGTAGTAAACTCCCGCTCTCGGTGAACCCACAGTCAGCGCTGAGGCACTGTCACCATTTCATTGTCTGCGACAGCCCTGTCAAGACAGACTTGTTTGCAGAGTTGGACCACATCCATTTTCATTAACTTGTAGGCACAATGTGCATAGTTACATATACATTCCAATACATGTACACACAGAGCACACAATACATACCCCATATATACACAAGGATGGTGCAACCACATAATAATGTCATTCATTTGTGTCATTTATACTTCAGTAAACTATTTAAACAATGTACAACTCCAAAAGTGTATGCAGCAAAGTCCACAGTCATATGTGTTGAATCCTTTGTTATAGTATGTAAACTGTGTGTAGGCTTGATTAATTATTGTTGTTGACAATACAATATGTATATCACATAACAGAAAAAATTTTATTTAAGGAAAAGTGTGTATCTCATGCAGCATGTACACTGAGTATTCACTATTGCGCAAATGAGAACAAAAAATGTTTGATCATTGTATTTATTTTAATCCCCTAGCAATGTGTTACCTCTATGGAATAATCATGATTATTTGCTTCCAGACATTTGTTAAGTATGTTGTTGTTGGAGTAATGNATTTGTTTGTACCTTACCAAGGTGACCGTGTGCTTTCTGTTAATGGAAGCAGTCTGGAGGGAGCCACACATAAACAGGCTGTGGAGACATTGCGAAATACTGGCCAGGTAGGACTTGGTAACCAGCATCTAATCAAGGGCTTGTTGTGAAGATCAGAAAGCGAAAATGATTTACTGAGTTAAAGGTCATTGTGTTCTCTATACAGACTGCAATGCTTGTAATAGGAAATATAATTATACAAGCTATAATAGACCATCATTTTATTAATAATCATTTCACCTGAAGAGTACATGTTGTGGCACTTTGTCATGATTAAACATTTTATTTTTTGCTGGTTTATGCTTTCGTGTAATTTTCACACTATACACTAGAGGGAGTAAAGGAAGTATGGTAGAATGACAAAGGACATCCATAAGCATCATGACGAGTGCACTGCTGGACACTGTCTTGTAGTTTAGTGTGGGTTTAACTTTAACCTGTCTACATTCAGATGCATTACTGCTTTTGGCAATGATAACATCTCTGTGACTTTCATGCTGAATAATTTATTATCCATTTAAAAAAAATATAAAAAATTAACATTAAATACCCTCTGGTCATGACGCCACACTGGGATCCTAATGTTTATTACTCTAAAGAGGGAAGGGCTCACTTTCTCGTGTTAGTGACTGAGTGATCACATTATGATTTNCTTATAATGGCAAATAATAGTAAATTAAATCTGTTTCTGCAAATCAGTGTTTAGTAGATTACATCCACAATACACATTGTTTCTAACCTTTTACTCTACCCATAGATATGTTAAGTATACAATTTTTTATTACTTTGCTATTACAAAAATGTCTGGAACTTCACTTCTGTATATGGTGTTTCTGCAGGTGGTAACGCTGCTTCTTGAGAAAGGACAGTTACCAGCTCTTAAGGTCCATGCTCCAGTTACACCTCAGAGCACTCCACCTACTCAAGCGGAGGTCAAGACACAGGAGAAAAGTCTTTCTGCCCCAACAGATTACAGCTTTGTTTCTGATGGTAAGTTCTATATACCAAGATAATACATAATCTTATATCCTGTTCACACTGCCACCAAAACTCGGATCTTGCCGGGTCATGCACCTCAAAGAGAGGAGCTGATTTGGGGGATTAGTGATGGTAAATCTGGAATCTCCTATTTTGTTTCCATAACACTTATTGCTAGAGCAGGTAATGTGTGAACAGGATCAACCCAGGAATTTCCAGGGTATAAGGTGCAATGTCAACTGGGTTTGAGAGCTCGGATGGTCTGTGACACCACAATAACCTGGCTTCAAAAACCTGGGTGGCAATATGAACACAGTATTACTGACTTAAGGAAATNATTGTACACAGCAAATATTATGTGAATTGCAGCAAATGAGAAATCCTTTAGGTGGTATAATTTCTCTTCCACAAAAGCGGAGATAAAAACAAGGTTTATTTGTTATGAGTCTTCNGGTAAATGAAAATGATATTATTGATTTCTGTATAGTTCCACTAATATATCCGAAAACAATAATTAAAAAATAGGAAACAGTTATTAACAGAAAGATAAAACTTTGAACACTGGTTCTGATACAATATCAGTGCATGTAGAACTTTTCAGAGCTGTTAANGTATGCATACATCTTAGTTTTGATGTAGCATATGCAGACCATGTGTTTTTCTTATGAAATTCTGCATCTGTTTGATGTTACATTACTGCCTTCTTNTTTAAAAAATTAGTATTGTGTCCAAGATGGCCGCCATAATGGCCACATACCCTGAAAAGGGTTCCATCATACTCGGAGTATATGTATAGACACTGGATTAATTTTACCTTTCTCATTTATGAATATTCACACTAACAGACCGCTCTGTATTTTCAAATTCTGGGTCATTCTGATCAGTTGTTGTTGTGTTTGTTATTGCAGATAATGTTTTTGAAGTGAAGCTCGTGAAGAATACATCTGGCCTGGGTTTCAGCTTTTCACGGGAGGAAAACCTTATTCCTGGTCAGGTCTGTTCGAGCATAGTCAGAGTAAAAAAGCTGTTCCCAGGCCAGCCTGCTTCTGAAAGTGGTAAAATAAATGTGGGTGATGTCATCCTGAAAGTGAATGGAGCCTCACTGAAAGGACTTTCCCAACAGGTAGGACCCACACAATATACCTTATTTATAGGGCATATGCTTTCATTATACATATCCATGTCTATAAGGGATGCTTTATTTGTAATAAAATATATATAAAATAAATAAATTACACATACATAAACCATATTTGTTAGATACCCATTATGGTGGAAATATAAAGACTTGTTTCTGGTATCATTTTCAAAAGAAAAAAGATTTTAGACCAGATTTAGATATTTCCGCTCTTTGTGAGTGCAGAACACTGAACATCAGGCTTCCTTACTGGCCTTTCCAGCGGCGGGAAAGGAGGGAACAGGATAAGCACAGCATGTATGCTTGGTTGTAAGGTGGAGCTATTTAAATGTAAAATATTTAAGTAAGTGGTCAAAGTCTTATCTAGAATTCCGCACTATTGCTTTTTTAAGTAAGGACAGCGTGTGGCTTGTACTCTTCGGATAATAAATGACCCTGTACCCCGTTCGTGCTGCCATTAAAATGAATGGATGTTGCCAGTTCATGCTCTAACTATTTGGGATGTGGATCAGTGTGAACACTTCATCAGCATATTTGAACCTGGGTTATTCCCGGGTCTGACCAGTTATTGTTACACTAGTATTAGACTTTGGCTGGGAAANATGAGCTAATACTGTTTGCAACTGATTAAATTTACTTCAGTGNAACATGGTTTTACTATANGTTNGTAAGTNTGAATCTGGCCCATTATCACTATCTTTTATAGTCTTTTGCATAACTGATACATTTTTTTTATGCATATGATATTGGCACAGTCAGTCCTTTAGTTTCATTTTAACCATTTTGCGAAAAAGTAAAAATCTTAAACTTACATTAACATTTAGTAAAAAAAAAACAATCCGGGATCGGATACAATTTACAAATATTTCTGACCCATACTATTTTGATTTTATAGGATGTTATTTCGGCCTTGAGAGGAACCTCTCCAGAAGTCACCTTGATGATGTGCCGGCCTCCCAATGGAGTGTTGCCAGAAATCAGTCCGGTTATGCTGGTAAGAAAGAAGTGCANGTTTTACATTTCCAAATCCTACATGCCAAAGATTCATGAAATCCATGCACCTGGTTATGAATATTCTCCAAGAGCCTTGCTCTAGTTATATATGATCTGAGTCGAGAGCAGTATGTAATTATTTACAACATTAAGCTAAGGGGAAGAGAATTAAGGTTGTAGGTCATATTTATTTTAACAATGACANTTGTCACTGAGCGAATGATGAAACTACTGTACCATACCATACGCAACTGAATTCTTGATTTTTATTTCTCCTTTCGCTNTATATATCACTGTAGATGCCATTAAATTCCCCACAGTCATCTTTACAAGATGAAAGCCAAAGTAGTAAACGTGGTGCTGACCATCCACTGGAACAGGAGCCTGAGGACAGCTCTGATGAAACGGAAGAGGCGACTGACACTAGCACTAGGAGGCTAAAGAACCCTTCAAGAAGGGACAGTTACAGTGATAGCAGTGGCACTGGGGAGGAAGACTTTCTNCCAGTTCCAGATGAGACGCCTGCTTGGAATGCCACAGTATATCAAACTCCACTCCACTCTGCTGCCGAAATCCAGGAAGAGACAATCCGCTCCAGCTTTTACACGCCAGAGCAGACTCCTTACAAACCACAGTTTCAGGACAGGTATGATGTTTTTAAATATTATTTGTAATTGGTTTCAGTTTGGTAGCACATTTTAATCTGTTAAACTGAATTATATTTAACCTGCAACTTGTAGAAAACGCGACTTGTGATTCACTTGTAAAGTCAGTGCAGCAGTTTTCAGCCAATACAAACATCTGTACTGTACCAGCTAAATAGGGACAGTTGGAGGGTATGCACCTATTGGCTTATATTTACTGCTGCTTAACTGGAAAAGTGGGGATGTTGTCCATAGCAACCAATAAGATTCTAGCCTCGGTTTCACATTACATACTGGAGAATGTCACTGGAATGTTTCATCGAATCTTCACTTTCCCATTCCTGCAGTTTAGTAAATATAGGCCATTATCTCATAGCAGAGAAACACACCCTGCAGTCTTGTTGAACCTTTATGGNTATAGAAATCATCCCCCATTGGGTATCGTTAGTATCTTGATATAGATCCGAATAAATTTCAGTAAATCTTTGATTGAGGAATATTGACAACTGACAAAATCACATCATGTTGATTTGATGTTTCTTCCCTTACAGCAATCCTCCTTCTCCCATTTCACTTGATGTGAGCCCAACTGACAGCAGCAGTATCCCTCAGATCTTACTTTCTGAAGATTACATGTCCAGTTCCAANACGTTCCTTGATGACCCCTCAAACTGTCATAGCTTGGGAATGAGGGACCTGGAGGACTATGAACCAGTAAGTTTCTAAGTGATCNGGTAAATAGCTTGATAAGTAACATAATCTGTTTGGGCATGCAGAATGGATCTGTGTAATTGCCAATGGGACATTGCATGAAGCAACACAAAGCTAAATGACATTAACTCTATTAGCGAGTGTGGTCTTTTATTATGAATGTGACAATTGAGGGGTTTTAATCTAAANGCTTGAAATGTTCATGTAAGGAATTACTACCTTAATATTAATTCAAGGTCTGCCAGTCTTTTATTATCTATATCTAGTTGCTGAATCTCTCTCATTTCTCCTTAGGAGGTTGAGCTGCATGTCACACTAACTAAATCAGAAAAGGGAAGTCTGGGGTTTACAGTCACCAAAGCCAATGATTGCATTGGCTGCTACATTCACGCCATCATTCAGGATCCTGCCAAAAGTGATGGNCGTCTGCAGCCTGGTGATAGGCTTATTAAAGTGAGTGCTTTCCAAGTTATTCCTTCCTGTCTAATCTGACCATGTTAATAGTGTATATTGCACCCCTTCCCTTTCTCCCTAGCTTTTCCGTATGTACTTTTTATAGCTGACATTATTACCGCTTGCTGTTAGGTTAATGATGTTGACGTCTCGAACATGAGTCATACTGAGGCAGTGAATCTACTGAGAGCAGCTCCCAAAACTGTCCGACTTGTGCTTGGCCGTGTCCTGGAGATTCCCAAGCCACAGTTACCTGCTCATCTGCTACCTGATATTACGCTGACATGTCACAAAGGTATAATAAGACTTCTCACACACATTTGCTGATGCTTTGATGNATTAAATAACTTCATAATGACATCTGCTTTCACATAGGTCTGTCTCTCTCAGGAGGTGGCAACCATTCTCCCCAAGATATATATGTGGAAAATGTCAATCCTGGGTCTGTGGCCGATCAGGAAGGAAGCCTGAAACCTTTAGACACTATACATTATATAAATGGAAGAAGCACTTTAAATATGACATTAGATGAAGCTATAAATGCTCTCGAGTCTAATAAACCGGTTATTCTTAAGGCTACAAGGTAAGTAGGTTATTTTCCATTTACTCTTTCTATTTAGATTTTTTTTTTAAATCAGATCAAGTGTACTAGAGTGCCTTAACAGGAATTGACATGAGAAATAGATAATTAGTACTGTTGCTGTATTCTATGTCTTCTTATGACATGCTGCTGAGCAGTGTATGGGTGTATTACTAANGTTGTTTTTTTTTAGCTAATGATGGAAATTATTATATAATTATTTATACNGAAGGGACACTGAATTAAATTATANCTTATGATGGACTTGCAGCANTTCATTTATGCACATGTCTAGAGTAAATACAGCTTGTGTTTTTATATTAGTCTTGCATTTCTCTAATGCACATATGTTCTTACTTACACAGGGAAGGAGCACCGGTGGTTCCAAGCACAAAACACTCCATTCCAAAANCCCCTCGAATTAATGGTACTGATTCCCTATATAGACTTCTTNCTGATTATGGCTTTAAAATAGAAGATTAATCATATGGATTCTGATGTACAAATTAAAGTAGCTATATAATATAAAACAAATCACAACTATCATTCTTTTAATTTATATAATGGTAAAAGGAAATGACAACACACAATAGAAAAGATGTATAGGGAATAGCATAATCATCCCATACATTTAATATAACCCATCACTGTTGAGTTTTGGTGGAAATACTGTACATAAGTCACCAAAAATTATAATCTTATATAAGGATAATTTTCAAAATCATTTGTTTGTGAGAAGTTAAATAGCCGTCATACATAAGAGCTAGGAAAGAATGAGAGAAAATGTAGGGTCAGGCATGTTATTGGAAGGAAAACTCAATTGTGTCTCCAATAAAAAGCACCTTTTAGATGTCGGGGTATTGTGGATAACCTATAAAGAGAACATTACTGAGATAATTATTTCCAGCAAGACACTTAATGTACACAATGATTTTCCTCTAGGAAAGAGGTCACTCACCTCTCCAGCTGGGACCCATATTCATAGTAGAAGAGGAAAGTGCTGCTAAGATTGACTTGAGACCGTTCATTAATGGCCTCCTATCATTGTCTGTTAGGCTGGGCCTCCCGTTAATCTGGGCAGGAGACTCATGCAGCTAGCCTGTGATCACTTCACCTCTCAGCCTGGCCTGATACCGCACTAATATAGTAATGAAAGCTCTGCAGAGGTGTCGCTGTTCCTAATTTATCTCCAATTTACAGATTTAACAAAAAGCTCTGAAGAATATGGATTCTATGTGTGCAAAAGCAAATCATTTCTACTTTTATGCAAAAGAATTCAAATGAATAATTACCTCTCAAAAAGCAACATTGTTTCACTCTGGTTTACTCCTTCATATATTCAAATTTTTTAACTGAATTTACCCCATGGTCTAAACTGGCAATAGTTTACTGATTATTGGCCTGATCATAAAATGATCTGGAGATTGTACAAGTAATCACGGCAGTGTATAGACAAGATTATGCACTCTTAAAATGTATGGGTCCAAAATTGTATCTTTTTTTTCCTTCCTAAAACATATTTCACTGAAGCTCCAGATATCTAGTAGTGTGTGGCATTTACAAATTATTGGGCGCTTTACCTTCATCTCCTAATGAAAGCTCTGCATTATGCATGGCTGCACAGATAGAGACACAGATTACTGCTGTACATACCAATAATTATGGAGTCACAAGATGAGGAAATTCCATGTGCCATGTGAAGGTGCCACACAGTGGGTGTGGATCTCCGCTGGCATAACAGCCACTGAATCGGCTGTACAGTCCTCCTTNCAAGATGTGTGAGCCCCCTATCAATCATAGTGGTCCTTTCTTCCCTGGTGCATTTATAGGGTCACTCTATTCATCAATGCAATGTATGACCAGCTTTAGAGAGAAAATAAGATTTGGTCATTTACTTTCACCCATGTACTCCACCTGAAATAAATATTGTTGAATACATAGTAGAGTAGTCAATCCTGGTCTTTTTAATATCTTATGCTGTGATTAATATGCTCTATAAAACATGGGGTTCAATAGACAATAATAGGTTTTTTTTAGGTTAACTAGCTAATAAAATGTTTTTATTGTGTTTAAATATTAAATATTCTGTGTATAATTCATACATCTAACTTTCATGCATAATTTTCTGCCCCAATAGGCTATTCTGGTGGAGGCAGTTTGAGACGAGTTGAAGACAACTCAGATATGTACACTCCAGAGGTATTTATCCATTTCTGAATAGCACATACATTTGTTGATCCGATACTCTGTTATGAAGGTTTTCCAAAGTTTAATAATCTGTGACTGTACAGGTTACAATTTCTAATTTGACTTTCTAATGGGTTTAGGTTTGAACACAACATGTTGTTTGTTCATTTACAGAATAAAGCTATGCCTTATCANCTTTAGATTAATTTACTTACCCTGGTTTCTCTAGGTTGCCATACATTTTATACAGCCTGTGAACTCTGTGTATCTGGTGCAGGCAAGTGCAGAGTTATGAAAGATATAGTTTAGTTGATTTAGCAATTTTACAAATATGTATTTAATAAATGTGGCTGAAGTATAGTGCCTCACACCTTCACTTATTCTTAAGATGTATTGGATACTGTCTTNCAATATTGGCTCATCCCTAGTTTTGAAGCTCTGCAAGCACTTTCTCAAAGGTTCTTATTTTACGCATGTAGCCAGTACAGGGAAATACAGTATATATACTGATCTTTATCTGACAGCAGATATAACTACTTGTAATGTGCACTCTGAGTGGTGAAGTTTAATATGCATACACAGTATTAGGCACATTGTAGTATTCTTAGAATACATAGTTTTTAACTCTATTTAACCCATGACACCAATNCATATGGAACTAGTTCCAGCCTAGCAAATAATAGATGATTTATANGCTGTGACTGCGTAAGTTAGCTGTGCCTTTCTACTGCATATGCCTAGAACATGGTAAAGCGTTCCGCCTGCATGTCTTCTAACACTGGAAATAGTTACTGGTACATATTTTTTAGTTGTTTTCAATGGTAATTAACTGAGTCACTATATCTGTGTGTGTGTGTGTGTGTGTATATGTGTGTGTATATGTGTGTGTGTGTGTATATATATATATATATATATATATATATATATATATATATATATAATAAAATTTTATTTCTTTTTATTTATATTTTATTAGAGCTAGCACACAAAAAAGACATAGTTATTACCTGGCAAAGCAATGTTTGGAGAGCCACAGGTTCAAATGTACCCATGATGTATACTCACTATATTTAGGCTGCTATAAATAGTATTTGACTTGTCAGCTGTATTAACAAAGGTAATGTCACTTTTGTGGCTTATGTGAAAAAATATGTAAAAATCACTGTTAAAAAATGTATACAGTATATAAAAATTGNTGTTATGTGTATATCGAACATTAAATATATTGTATGCTTTTATTTTTGTAAAAAGGTATCTACCTGTTATCATTTTGGTCACTNTGTAAAAACAATCCCTATGTATTTGTACACCCCACACATGATTGACAAGTTGCGAATGTCATTGTATCATACAGACAGTGTGTATTATCCATCCGTAATATTTCTCCTGATTACTGTGTTGTAAATGGCTTGATCTAAACATGCTTATTTTTTCTGTGTGCCCATAAAGGCCAAAATAGTTCATGTTGTTTTGGAAAAGCCTGTGTCTGGAGAGTTGGGATTTTCCCTGGTGGGAGGCGAATATGGTATATTTGTGAAGTCCATCAGTCCTGGGGGTGTAGCTGACATAGAGGGGAACTTACAGGTTGGAGACAGATTGCTTCAGGTAATTTTACTCTAATCCTCTACATTATAATTTACTTATTTGTAATTTATAGCTTCAGTTTAACTACTAATATTACTCAAAGGGCACAAAGGTCAGGTCATTATATTTATTCTANTATAAGACAACCAACATCAAGTTTCAGCTAGTCATGAAATTTGTACTTTAAAGGCTTTTTGACAGCTTCAGTAGATATCTTTTAATTGTGTCACAACATAGTAAACACTATTTAGCTGATTGGATAACTTTTTTTGGTGTACTAACACTTTTGTTACTGTAGAATTTGTGTATTCGTTTTATTAAAGATAATCACACCAAAATGGGAATACGATACTTTTGTATGATTTGTCATCCTGTGGCCCTCTGCTTATTTTTGGTGTTGACGTTGGGTTTGTTTGGTATAGCTTGTAACTCTTGTAACAAGGTTGTTGATGTGGAAATACACATGGAGGTGTCTTTCATTTGTTTCAATTTCTAAAAGTGAAAAGGAGTTCTGTGCTTTGGTTATTTGTATCACTGACCACTAGAGGGCACTGTTTAGTTGGTGGCGAGCATAATACAGACCTTCCTATTTACTAGCATCCTAAATTAGTCTGGCGTTATAGAGGGGTGTGTGCATGGGCGAGCCTTTGCCCATCCGCACCTAGATCCTAACAGTGTAACAGAAAGCTGCAGAATGACCACAGCCAGGTCGGGTTCAATGCTGGTAAAGCCTTAGTTGCTATTCTGTGGATGTGCNGAAGAGAAGCTTGTACAGGCACATGCGTTGTTGCCACTCTGGATTAATGATAACTGTTCTGTGAATGTGTTAGTAATGCTGTTTATGGGCCATATGGGTGAGGGNGAGTGGTCTGGCTCCTGTATGTGGAAACTGGATGGCACTATTGCCTCCATATGTAAAGGTGGCTGATAATGTGGAAGTAGATTTTTGTGTAGCAGTATAGCAGTTTCATACTTAAATACAGAATATATTTCCTCTGCCCCTCTCTTCAACATTACGTAACTCTCACTGTCTTCTCTTACATATTACACATCATCTGTTACCTGTACATAACATGTTGCCTTCCCCACACCTCCTCCTTCCAATATCTCCCTCCCTGCCGCAGCACACTCTGGACACAAAACAGAACAAATACTCAGTAACACTAGAGCAGCTTCGGCCTCATGCACATCAGAATAAGGTTATCTGTTTACTTGCCATTACACATACCCTTCNCTGCATCTCTCTCCATTAGACACAAACTTTCCTGTGTCTGAAGGTGAGAAACATATACGACATTGGTGATCAAATGGATTTTCCGATTTTCCGTTTGATCACTGATGTTCGTTTGTTTACAAAAAAAAATTAAAGAGAAAAACCTACAAACAAATAGAGAAAAATGTAATAAAAATATACTCACTGTCCAGATGTCTTCACTGGTGACCGGTGTGGTGCTCAGCTCCTCCTTCCTTTGCTCCGGTGCGTCCAGTGCAGCCGGAGAGGACGTTGTATATGTGTGACTCTGTCACGTATATACAGCGTCCTCTCCGTGCAAGACAGAGACCCCGGCACATAGGGAGAAGGAGCTGAGCACCACTTCGGTCACCAGCGAAGACATATGGACAGTGAGTATATTTTTATTTAATTTTTCTCAATTTTTTTTTTTTTTTTTACAGCTTTTCTTTATTTCTCATGGCCATCATGAGATCGATGTTCTGTGGATGGCCCGCAGACCGCTTGTCAGTGCCGATATTCCACGAGAGCGAAGTCATTCTCATGAATGCCCGCCTTTAGGCTACACATTCAATTACATGTCTATAAAGATTTTTATAAGCATTTCCTAATCTAATATGCAGGTTTATCATATTGCATTATTTTCTTACCATGAGGGCATTATTCTTTGTAAACTAGGTGTTTTATATATTAATCATCACCTTTTGTAGATATTTATTTATTGCCGGGTTACATAGTCATTTTCAGTCTGAAGAAAACTTAACATAAGTGTTTTTTTTATTCATATATTGGTCTATAATCAGTTTCTACATTAAAATAAACTTACAATATAATCAGGTTTTTGGTAAAGTATAAAGTATAGTAAAGAGGGCAAAATGTTTGGAATATTCATTTGCAACTAAAAAGATTATCCTAGTTTTTTTAGCTAAATCATTAAATTAATACGGAATAAAAAGAGCAAAGTTGCCCTTGTTTTTATCAAGTGAAGTTGATGTCAGATGTAAATTGCAATAACTAATGATTCATGTTATCCACAGGTAAATGGAGAAAACATGCAGGGTGCTACGCACAGTAAAGCAGTCTCCTGTATTAGACACGCCAAAGGGCTTGTACAAATTGAAGTTGCCCGTGAGCTTATGCCAAAAGACAATCCCTCTGCTTTTGACAAGTTTAATGGAAACTCAGGTAAGTTCAATATATATCACCAGCCAACTCTAATTTGATATCTGCAGGCTCTGAAACCCGTTAGACACCAAGTTATAGTTGACACCTATATTTCTTACTGGCATCTACACACTTATTGTTTGAATTCGCAATGAAATGAAAGTATAATGAAATGATACCAATACAGCCGATACTCTGCATATTGTTTGATAACTGTGAAATTCACACATGTACCCTCTGTCAGCTTTCAAGTAATATATGAGAGTTCTGATTAGAGCTTTGCAGATAATACTTTATTATAACTTTCCCCAAATGTAATCAGGAACCTTCCACCATTTTTTCATTTTTGGTTCTGCAGTAAAATTCAAGATTTAGGGATATATTCATTACATTTATTGGTATATTCATTAGAACACATTTACTAAAACAACCATACTGCACTATGCAAATGCCACACTGCATTCTTGGCATCATGGGTACAGCTATGGAACTTGATGGATTAAGGATATTTCCTCAGAGATTCTATACATTTTCATTGGAAATGTGTACAGCGCCACTGTATTTCCTGGTCTTATTAACTTTCTTGTCTGAACGGTTACGATCTGATAGTTTATTGACAATTTATTTATTTTTCTAAGATTCTGAGATAAATGCTGGAGACAACCACAATTATGAGGATGATGAAGAAGATCAGAATGATGTCATACAGTCTCTTCTTGATGTTGTCCATGAACAAACGCAGAACCTCCTGCAACTCAATCGTCAGAATGCCATTTCAGAGGATCACTATTCTGGTACATTACATATAACAAGAAAAACATTGCAATGTGCATCACTCGGGGCCGGATTAGGAGCCACATGGGGCTGGAAATGATGAAGGGCCCATTGGAGTGGCCAGTGATGTGTGGGTGTGACCATTGTTGTATATGATGGCCAATTACATGTGGGCCACTTAATCACCCTGTGTCCTTCTTCATCACTCTGATATCATTACTTGCAGCATTATGGGCCTTTTTGATCTTGGAGGCCTGGGGCTGTAGTCCCATTAGCCCCATTGTTAATCTGGCCCTGGCATCACTTACTAGGCAGAACTTAGCCAAGTCTCTGGGGCGCTTTAAGTTCTGAAAAGGCTGGGGCGCTTTAAGTTCTGAAAAGCACCGGTGGATTCAGTGTTATGCATGTGTATGTTTTTGTAACTATCATATACTAGGATAATTATGGGAGGGGGAAATGTTTTAGATGTGTATGGATATGCTTCTCTGCCATTTGGTTGTCTGTTGCTACTTGTGTAGGTACCCTCAAAATATCATTGTATGATAGACCTAAAGATGTTTGTTATCAGGCCTGTATATGGGTTCAAGAGAGAACCAATGGTGGTGCATGTACAGTACACTTACTAACTGTTAACTAAAAATTATATGTAATTCAGATCATCACATAAACAAATAGGTAATATTAGTTTTTAGTATTTGATATTATATCAATATCTGAAATAGTTTTGTATCAAGTGACATAAGGTTTTACTAATGTTTCTTTACATTGGAATCAGTTTACAAACCACTTTTATTTATTAATATTTAAAATCTGAAAGAGTTTTGTGCAAGTAAACCTTTTTATGTTACAGGTGTCTTTATTTTCATGTATTCCTTCCCAGTCTCTAACACGTTTTATCACTTATCACAGTAGATCCAAGTGAGGGCAACTTGGACGAGAAAGCAGAAGACACAGATTGTGATGGTTCATCCTTACCAGATGACTCTCCCGAAGTAAGGGAAAAGTTTTTTGCACTGTATATTTCTTGCTATTCATTTATTTCACTACTATCAAACTATTTGCTACACAATCCTTTACCAGAAGCTGTCTGCTGCATGTAAATACCATTATCCCTGATAAGAAAGATACATATTCTCAATCCAGTCTTCCACTTCTTTTGCTGTCAGAGCCCCGAGCGCAATAGCAGTGGAGATCCAAAGCCAGCTGTAAGCCTCCTATCCTGCCAGCAGGAACACTCAATATGCGTCTATGTAAATGTGATATGCAAATCTTCTCCGCTCCTTCCAAGCTCTGGATCAGTTCCACTTGGCCCATTCAGCTATTTTACCCAGTTATTTTATTTTATTTAAGCTTTACTGACCCTAGACCCTATTTGACCCCCAGTATAGTTTCCAGTTTAGGAAAGTTTTAAGTTACCCTTAGATTGAATGTTGATGTTACTGCAGATTTCCTTTAAACCCACCACTTAAATGCACCACCTTTTTCTTTTACCTGTTAAAACCCCTTGTTATAATTAAAAGTTGCCTTCTCCGCTCCAAGCTCTACATATTTAGTTGCTCTAGTCTTTATATGTTTGCTCTTCTTTGGAAAGTTGGTAAAGTGTTCACGTCCTTCTGGAGAACCAGAACTGAATGCAATGTCTTGTGTTTGGTCATGCCAATGCCATATAAAGTGATATTATTGCATCACTCTTACTGCTATTAACCCAACCCATTTGCAACCCAAGAATCTGATTTGACCATTAATTTGTTACATCGCTAGAAATGATTAAGGTTGTACCTATCCAATAATTATTTTGTTCAACATGGTCCTACACAGTGTGTACAGATTCACAATTTTTGAGCAGATTGTTACGAGAAGAAACCATATTAGGTGTGGTGTAATTTTTATTTAATATTGTGTGTACACTTGAAATGACATTCTTGTCTGTCACTTAAATTACATCATATGTGCTATTGCCAAGGTGTGTACTCAAATTAACCATTTAACCTAATTTTCCAAGCTCCCCTTTAGGATGGAATGTCGGTTGCATCTTATAAGTCTATGATTACCCACTTTTGTTTTATAAATGTTTGATCTAGAATACTACAGAATATGCCGTATTTAAGAAAAATAAGAATAGCATAATACAGCAAAGCTGCAACATTTGCACTAGTTCTACAGGGATCATTAAGAGTGATCTTTTGTATACAGGGAAAATGTTTTGCTTGTGCACATTGGTTTTACATACTGAATAGCTTAATGTTTCATTTCTAGAAACCTCATTTCTGGGCTATAATTCTGTTTTCACAGTTTAGATTTGCCACCCCTAGAGTTCATAGTTTGGTTTTGCCCAGGTCTGCCCTTACACCTACCTGTCTTATCCTTACTCCCATGTAAATATAAATTCCGATATTGTGTAAAATATCCTACATTAATGCATTAATTATAAATCTCTGTGTAAATTTGGAAATGATATATATAATTTTATATATAATCGGATAAAGAAACAGATTTCGTTTTAGAGATTATTTACATGTAAGTCACTAAAATATACAGTTTTTTTGTTTTTGTTTTACAGCCTTTCAAAGTTAATGGTGTTGCATCGTACAGTAACCGTAACAGAAATGACAGGTATGGAACACAGTTCTAAGCAACACATTACCAAATCTTTTTTTTTATTAACCTGAACTAGTTGCTGTAGCTGTTTTAGTGATTGTTAATCACTTTAAGTGAGGACTTACTTTACAGTACAACTAAATTACTAAAATAGTCTTAACAGCATTGCCATTTGCTTCCACTGAATGCTGCCTAGTACTACATTGAACCTGCATTACAATTTTATATATATGTAATCAATATTATGTATACATTAAATTCAACACACACACACACACACACACACACTACATTTCCTCTATGTATCGTAAGTGGAAGATGGAGTTTAAGTGAGTGTGAATTTACACAGCTGACTAAGAGTGAAATAACTGCCAGCGAAGTAGAAATGTCATTGACATCACTGTAACTGATGTCCTGCACAGCTGTGTACATAAAGAAACATGGACACTGACACAAAATGAAATATCAAATGAAACTATTTTTGGATTTCATGCACAATTTTATTTTTAATGGCTGTATTATTAGAATATACTCAGAATATTAGAATATAATTATGTGACATTAGTGGCTGTAGTAAAATGTTAGTGACTGTATTGAAGTAATTTGGTTCTCCATTTATCATTATGAACTTGTGTTCCCTGTCAGATTGCCTACACAAGCCCACGTTGGAGAGAAGGAGGACACTGCTGACAGCATAGAATCTAAATCTAAGGATCTGTCTGGTAAATACTATTTAATCTGTTTCTTAAATTCCCAATGTGATGAAAGCGATGGGGTGACGGCAACAGTGCTACAAAAGCAAGATGAGGACCCATCCTGCAGACTGATGCAGGAAAGGGGGATCGGAAGCATTAAGAGACTTGCATGTGCTGGGTAACTGAATGCAGTACAGTCACATCATCTGTACATGCACAGGGCAGTCCCTATCCTGCACATGATTAGACCCGGGTGCAAAGAGTTACCTTCTACCTTCTACCCCAGGGTCTTTCTAGTGGCCTTGAAGTTGCATAGTGTTGCGCTGAGATTATGATCCAGAGGTTTGTGGATTGAAACAATTATCTGGTATGTGCAACCAACCACTGCAAAACCTGTGTAGAATGTGAATATATTAGTTTTGAATGTGACTTTATTGGTTCATTGAAACAATAAAATGATGAAGAAATACATTCTTTTCATCTAACAGATTGTTTTAGTGTGACAAACGACAAGTTTCCCTCTCTGTCGCTAGTCCGTGTCATGCCTTCAGGACGATACTCTGGAAATAACTTAAAGCTGATTATTCGTCAAATACGCGGTATGCTTGAGCAAGGTGTGCCGGCCAAGGAGTTTGAGGTAAGTACAAGCTACCCAATGCTTATCTTATACACATTAATCATGCAAGGAAGATTGGGAGCTACCATATGTAATAGAAATATGTGTTTCACATCTACAAGCCATACTGAGTATTTACTTGGAGTTGGTATTATGTTGTGTGTAAATTGCTACTTAGGATGCTTTAGCATTATTACAGCATTGCCTTGGCTATACATCATTATGTCTCTAGTAGACTTTGGGTAATCCAACTGAACACTGCATGATAGTTCTGGTAATGCAGATTAATGAAAGAAATGCTTTATATGTAAATGGCAAAAGAAGTTGTATATTTTTTATACGTTGTATTTGTTCATGTTTTATTGTCTATGTTCATAATAGTCTCTTGTTTTGAAAACACTGTGTTTATTCTACATAGAATATTCAAGATTTAAAGCCACTGGATGAATGTCTTATTGGCCAAACCAAAGATAACAAAAAGAAAAACAGATACAAGAATATACTTCCATGTAGGTCACCATGTGTTTCTGTGTTTATTGTATGTGTTTGACTGTAATAATATATAGACGTGATTTGTATTATTATTATTATTATTATTATTATTATTAATTTACTAATATAAGTGTATTGCCTACATATTTTTTTTTATAAACGCAAACACTTATTCTCATGTAATGAGAATAATAGTATTATCCCACACTTGTATAAAAATGAATATTATCACTGTAAGCAATATTCATTGTATTGGTAATTAAACCAACTGTATTGAGGACAAAACAGTAGAAATAGTTGCAGCGCAGTTTACATATATAATCAATAACTTTATTACAAAACATAAAATAGTAAAAAAAAAAAACCTGACAAAATTGCAAATAAATGTATCATAAGTATAAATACAAATTTGAAAATATTAAAAGTCTAGATCGATAAATGTCATTTATTTTGTTTCTAATACCAACACAACATGTTATCATACTATGAACCTTACATCACTACATTTACCCACATATTACTTGACACTTTGCTATTTATAACATTTACAGTGTATTTTACCCTTGTCATGTCTGTTACAGATGATACAACCAGAGTGCCTCTCGGAACTGAGGATGGATACATCAATGCAAGTTTTATCAAGATGCCTGTTGGTAATGAGGAATTTGCTTATATTGCTTGCCAGGGGCCTCTCCCTAGTACGGTACCAGACTTTTGGCAAATGGTTTGGGAACAAAATTCCACATTGATCGCTATGATGACACAAGAAGTGGAAGGAGGGAAGATAAAGTGTCAGCGGTACTGGCCTGATGAGCCAGATAGACCCTTACAGATAACTAATGATCTTCAACTTACATTGCTGAAAGTACAGCAACTGGAAAGCTTTGTCCTTAGAGTCTTCGAGTTACAGGATGTTCAGGTGAGTAAAAGTATTCAGGCAGATTCAAATATTTACATTTTCTCAAATTCAAGTATAGAAACATAGAAACATAGAAAGTGACGGCAGATAAGAGCCACATGGCCCATCCAGTCTGCCCAGTTGTGTAATTAAAACTATACCAACCCAAATTTATTCTATATTTTGTTTGACAATACCCTTATATTTATCCCAAGCATGCTTACACTGTTCTGTAGTATTAGCCTCCACCACTTCTGATGGGAGGCTATTCCACTNATCNACTANCCTTTCAGTGAAGTAATTCTTACGGACATTTCCCCTGAACCTACCACCCTCCAGTTTATANGCATGCCCTCGCGTTCTACTACACCTTTTTCTGTGAAAAATGCCCCCCTCCTNCACCTGGTGACGTCCCTTGATATATNTGAAAGCTGCTATCATANCACCCCTCTCNCTTCTCTGCTCCAAGCTGTACATATTTAGTTGCTCTAGTCTTTCTGTATAGTTTGTGTTGGTCATACCATGTACCATTTTGGTGGCTCTTCTTTGCACTTTCTCTAATGTATTAGAGATATGGCCTCCAGAACTGAACACAGTATTCTAGGTGAGGCCGCACCAATGACCTATAGAAGGGCATTAAACAATAAACCAGGGGTCCCCAAACTATACGCTGTGACTCCCAGGGGTGCTGCAACGCTCTCACTGGGGTGCCGTGGCCATGGCGAATTACATTGTACGGGCTGTCAACACAGATAACGTGGTTGCCAGCCCTAGGACCATCACAGTGTCATGTGCCATCTGGGTGACTTACACTGCAGGGTCACGACTTTCGGGAGAAAGTTTGAGAACCTCTACAGTAAACTAATGTATATGTATAATTACCCTCATTAATAATAATAATAACAATAATAATTACCCTCATATTATTGTTATTATCATATTATAAGTGGACTTCAAGTGTGTGACTGGGTAAAAGCCATTTCTGCTGCTTCTTTCCTGTAAATGTTTAGTCAGACACTTGTTTTGCCGGTACCACCTCTCCTTCTTAACACCTTATACTACCACCATCAATGAAATCTACTTGCACCAACATGTCCCACTAAACTGTGTAATGTAGCAATTGATCAATCAGACCAATTTGGCATTTTACATATTATCATTTTGTTTTTCCTAATAAATATCAAGGAAACACAAAACATGGAGCTTAATAAAATTCTATTGGTGTGGAATGTTCACATTTATATAAAAATATAGATATAGATCCTGTCTAGCTTTAAGGAAGTGTATTTAGAAGTTATATGTATGTATATTTGATCCTTTTGTAATAGAGCGGAGAAATACGACACGTCGCTCACCTAAATTTCACCGCATGGCCAGACCATGACACCCCGAGTGATCCAAACCAGCTTCTCACTTTCATCTCCTACATGAGACACATCTACAAGTGTGGACCAATCATTACTCACTGCAGTGCAGGCATCGGCCGCTCTGGAACACTTATATGTATAGATGTCATGCTAAGTTTAATTGGCAAGGATTTAGAGGTAAGTGAAAAGTATACAACATACTTGCTGCTTAGTTACATGGACTTTCCTTTTGTCTGCAAATGTTGTTCTGAGTTTTGGTATTGACTGGCAAACTCAAACTCCATCTTATATGAATTTGTTTGACTTTGCCTACATGTTTGTTTCATCAGGGTTCCCCACATTCCCGGAATTTTCTGGGAGACTCATGAATTTAAGGCAATTTCCTATGGTACCTAGACTGAGGCAATAATTTACATGAAATGCAATGAATAATAGGCAGGGCTGGGTGATGTCAAGTCCCACCCACCCACAGAATAAGTAGAATTTTGCCATTGAGAGGTGGGGCTTTGGTGTGATTTGCATAACTCACACCCTCTGTCCCACCCACATTCTTCCGGGGGTGGGATGGGAAGCGTGTTACAGAACTATATATAGAACTATAATAATGTAATTTAGTATTTATCAATTTCTCTCTCCATCTCAGTTCAACATCTTAGATTTGGTGCGAAAAATGAGGCTTCAGAGACATGGGATGATACAGACAGAGGTAAATGATCTCAGCACTGAATCAGTGAACTTGTTTTCCCCCTAGTCTGCAATATGTTACAAAAAGTTACTAAATCAAATGTGAAAAGATCATCTAATATTTGACATTTTAAGGACAAGATTACAATATTTTTTTNAAAAAAAATGTATATATAATTAAAAAGTAGTGAATCTCTTGAAACGTACCCACGTTTTTATATTTCTACATCCATGCAATGTGTGTTTTTGTTACAGGAGCAATACATCTTCTGCTATCAAGTTATCCTGTACATTCTGAAAAGGCTGCAGTTACAGGAGCACCAAAAATGATCCACCCCATTGTATTTTCTACATATATATATACTCAGACATAAGCCCTCGTTATGGGGACTTCTATATACTAGAAAATAATGGAAGAACAAGAGCTGCATTTTAGTAGCTTACTTATATCTGGTTCCTCGGTACCAGATTCTGTGGATGCCAAGTGAAGTTGTTTATACTGCTTTTTAGCTTCTTTGATATGGAAGGGGATGTAAAGACAGTATTTTAGTTCAGATTAATTTGTTACATTGGTTATACATGTTTAACATGGTCCGCATGTATATTTGCAGCAGTATCATTTTCAAGTATTCTAAAAATAAAAAAAGTTAGTTTTCTAGTTGATACTTGAACACAGTATGTAAAAAAAAAACCCATAATTTCTATAGACCAAAATGTAGTAAGTTTATTGTAATTATTGCATACATTTTATAATATTTACTTATATAGAGTTTTATGTATTATTTATATACTTTTACAAAAAAATACAAACAAAGCTACAGTGTGCCTGGCTTTACAGAAAGGTACGTTCTTTATCCACTGTGTAAATAAAAATACAAGTTAAAATGTTCAGATGGCTGAGTTTTCTTTTTGTTGTATCATTAAATGATCCATAGTGTTTCTGCAGGTTATTTGAAAGCTTGTCCATTATACTTTCATTAACATACTGTGTTAGGTAAGTATCTTGCTATACTGTACGGCAGACCTTTATTACCAGGCCACCATTGTCCTGCAATATTTATCCACTCCTCATGCCATGCCTGACATTGTTTTCTCTTCCGTCTTGATATCAGATTTGCTTTTTCATCTTGCCATCACATGGATTTGTGTATGCTGCGAGCTTCTATAAACAAAACAGTCACATCTTAGCATGGATAGGAACCCAATTATTAATTGATGATTCATCACATATGAGTATTGTTTTTTGATCAGATGTTTGATCTTGAGTAAATATCATTTGCTACTTCTAATAATGAAAACGTTTTTCAACTTTTAATGATAATACAGAATCGAATCCAGACTTCCACAAAAGGGACCAAGTGTAGCAACTGGGCATGGGCTCGCTAAAAGAACATAATGGATTGCCTACGGTCTTAATAAGCTTACTGGAGCAACAATTATCCTTCTTGTTACCAAAACTTTGCACGTAAATATTTTATAAGCTTCTAGTGTAGAATTTATGATTGCACTGCGTATTATTATATATTATTAATTATGTTTTGAGGTAGCAGAATGGTAATTTTCAATGCAAGGTACATGTACAATTGTCTTATATTACAACAGTGAACCGGTCTTCAACAATATACCTCCACTTTTTCTGCCAATAAGCCCCACCATTTCTAATCGGACCCATTTCAGGAGAAATGTTCTTTATATGCTTCTGCCTCCTCCATACCCACACTTATAGTGCAACCACTGTTACAGGGAATTTCACTGTAGATGGAATTTCTTTTTTAAAATTTTTCCTGCCAGTCATTCTGAAATGACTTCAAGTAGAGATGAAATTGAAACTGGTACGCAGTACGCAAGTATTAAACTCTGGGCCAATTTTTGACTGCTCATGGGAACTGCTGACTACCTTAATATTTCTGAAATATCCTTAATGAGAACAGTGCAGAAATATGAATAGTATGTATGGCCTTACTGCACTATTTAAATACCTTCCCCCTTCTCACCCTGTTTAAACACTACACAACCTGCCAGGGCATCCAACAGAAATTACAGGGCCAGGAATGTGGGCCACCACACCACATCTTCTTTCTTTCACTGTACATTAGCCTGTTACAGCACTCCAGCAGCAAGTATCGGCAGTAGGATAGCATCATATGTGGTACTGGACAGCTATGGTAAGTATCAGCCAGTTCCCTCTCTCTCTGGACCTAGCAGTCCCATCCTTGATCACCAACCTGCAAACCACCCCACTGACAATAAGAGCTGTTTATCAGCCTTATATTGACCTTTTAGAAATTTCTATTCTGTGTGGCACGTAGTATTTATCAAGTTAAACTATGACACTTACAGGTAGACATGTCAACAATTGGTCCATGTTTAAAAACAATTGCTAAAATAAAAATAAATCCTTGCACTTCTAAAGACATTAAGGCCCAAATTTACTAAGCAGTGAGATTGAAAACTGGAGATATTGGCCAATCAGATTCTAGTTCACATTGTAAAATGAAACTTAAAGCTTTAATCTGATTGGTTACTATGGGCAACATTCCTACTTTCCAATCTCACCGCTTAGTAAATATACCCCAAAGTATCTTAATCTACTAGCATTTGGTAGTGCAGGCACATTTTAGTCATAGAGAGCACACAGGGTCATATGTTTTTCAGGGTTCATGCTTTTTATTTAAGCATGCACACTTATTAGGGAGGATTCAGATGTGATTACTAACGCTACTGATACAGACATTAGATGGAAATCAAATTGGTAAAACACATTAGTAACACATTATTCTCTGCCAGCAAATTTTCCATAACTGTCTAACCTGTCATAAGAATGTATCCTTGGAAATTGTAGATATTATTGATAACTGCTCCTTTTCTGTAGATCTTGTGTTTCTTACATCTGCATCTCTCTCTGAATCGCATTCAAAGTTGGGATTGAAATTTCCGTTGATGATTATTTCATTCACTTTGATGCAAGCTTCCAGCTGACTCATAGAAGTGTCTTTACTTCTGTTTCTAAATTTTGTCTTATACAGCTGATAAGCTAAAATATAAACATAAATGTACGTTAATATAATCAGTACATTTACAAAACCTAAGCTAAGTAACTCAAGCCTGTCATTTAAAAGAAACGATTTTATACTGCCATTCCCTATCACAGTGTAGGAAACTGTATAGATATACAATGAGTGTATTTATTGCACAATAGTAATAGATAAGTTTGCTGTAATCCAAGAACCACAACAGCAGGTATTTGGGCTGCTGGTCTTGACTGCCTGAGGCATGGGGTTATCTATGCTTCCAGCTCTAAATAAATTTAGAACAAGATCCAGAGGTAACTACTGGACCTCCATCATATTCACTTTCTAAAACATTTCATTATCAATAGTTAAAAATACATATATTTTCACCGCATAGGGGTGATTCAATGCGGCTTCTTCGCAAAATATGCGTCTTTTTAGCTTGCAACTCATGGAGCCACGATGTGTGATGTGCCGTAATAGGCGGGAAAAAGCACACCGCTTTTTCCCATCTTCGCAGCACATTGAATCTGCCCCATAGAGTGAGGTTTGAGGATGGGAATTACAGTGTCAGAATTCATATGCACTAATTTTAATCCTCACGTCATAGTGTGCTTCAGTTTAAGATTTACTATTAAAATAAATACCTTGGACTGGATCCAGGTTAAAGCAATTCCAATGTTTGGTGAACCGAATTCTGTAATTGCTTTAAGTGTGTGGTGACCAACACTATACAGATTCCTCTACGTATGGGGGGAAAGACCACTCTTCTCATATGTAGGGAGATCCATTCACAGACCCCCTACCTTTTCAGCACAGAAAGGCAGTACAGAGAACCGGATCGGATCGGGGCAGCCCATCCTTTATTATTTACATCCCTCCTCCTGCATACTATCTACACACTGTTCCATCTATGTGAAATGCATGTTTTACATGGAGCCGAATCCTTCAGAACAAGTTATGCAAATATGACTAGTGTAGTACGCTTACTATGCTTAGCGTTTTATGGTTTTTTTCTGCATCAGTTCTTTTTAACAACCCTGTCTGGTTCATGTGTGTGCAGATTTTTTACGATCTGGTTGCACAGACACAGACATGTAAAACATTTTACATAATTTACATGTCTGTGTTCATAATACATAACTGTCACATACCTGCCACAAGAAGCATTCCATTAAGAAACTGGAAAGATGCATATATTAAAGGAAAAGTAAACATCTGAACAAGCTGTTCTGCAGAAAAAGACAACTGAAGAACTGTTGAACACATTTGTACATTTTGGGCCCCTGTCTCCAAAGCAATAGTTCTGCACCTGTGAATTGGAAAACAACATAGTAAACATTGGTACTCTCAGTTAACGTGAGTGATACAGAAAATATTAAGTGTTGGGTCCCACTGTTCCAGTAAAGCGTGTCTTTTAGATTTATAACACATTTGATCATTGTAGCTAAACATAGCTATGATGGCAAGTAAGAACCCATGCATTCTGTCCAGTTTTTCATTTGTTTAAACCCATAACCAGAGGCCCTATTAGGATATGTCTTGTTTAAATGTATTTATTTGACAGTGTAGTAATATTTGCACATGATTTGTACTTGTGGTTTAATATTTCTACTTCTTAGGAAAATGCCATATATTTATATATTATATATAAATAACAAGATCGTATAGAATGAACACAATCAATGAAACTTTTACTGACCACAACCATAAAAATTACAAGCAACATCCACTAAATAGTGTCCATCACAATAAAGACAAAAAGTGCAGTGCAGTAATAAACATTGTAGCAGCAGTAATCAATTTCAGAAACAAGTCCATGATGATAAATAGCAAAAACATTGTTGATAGTATTGTATACTTAAACACCCAACAGCTGTTTCGACTGTGACACAATGAGGTCCTCAGGGGCTCCATTTCAAGTAATGCATCTGAATACCAGCACATAGTGGTCACACTGTAAAGCATACCTAAAATACATAAAAGTAATTCGTAACCGTAATCACCTGTGGATGTTTGTGCACCAGTATCCATAAACTCAGCTGGCCCATGCATATTGCACTTGTGCCCCTCGTCTCAGCACTTCGGTGGCGCGCAATGTATGCCTTTTTACTAGATGAGCCTTGTAATGCTTATCACTCTTTAAACATCCTTGAAGTTTTCCCCAGATAGAGTTTATTACACAGGCACATAATAACATAGTACATATTTACTATTACAGTTTAATCTGTGCCTGATTTTATAATCTTATACACTTAGATGGATGGTTAAATGTCTCACCTAATATGAGGAATCTCCAATTTACACATCTCTCACATCTAAACACACCCATTATAGGGGTCAACAACCAGTTTTGTCTTTCAGGGAGTATGTCATACTTCATTAACTCATCTCTCAGATTAGTGCTGCATTTATAACTGAATAATGGTGGAGCCTGCAATAAGGGATAGATTTTATTGTCTGCTGCCAAAGTATGCCAATATGAAAGATTTCCTATCTCACTAGACATAGTCGAGAAAGTATTATTAAAACCCAAAGAGCTGGATTTTTAAGAGACAGAGAAGATTTCCACAGAAACAGAAACTGCTAATACTTATTTGGACTCCTCTTCCTGCCAAAGTGATATTAAAAATATATCTTGTAATATACTAATGAAGATAATTTTTAGGCGGAACAATAACTAGTTGCAGTATGGAAAGAAGAGGCACCCAAGAAGGGGGCGGGCGAAATGTAAAACAAGGACAAGGACAGCAAAGGCTTGTCCTTTGTAAGCACACAACAATCTGACAAATTTGAGTTTGAAGTTGAGCTGCATCGTGTTCAACGTAATCTAAAATGCAAAGGCCTTGTAAACAAAAACTGACCACACCACAAGCAACACCTTTTAAATTTGACCAAGTACATAATGCATCAGTTGACACCTTCATTAAATTGATAAGGAGAGATGATTTAGCAAAATGGTCTGAGAGACATGCTCAATTTACTAACCTCACCATGGAATCATTGAAAAATAACCATCGGATATTAATAAACCCTGCCAATAAAGGGGGAGCAATAGTTACTTTGGATACTACAGCCTATGTTCAACTTGTTGATGTTAATGCAAAAGATGTCCTGAACAATATTATTGATGGTTAAACTGCAAGCTTCTTAAAACAGGATAATCCAGTTATACCTATTATAAATGTCTTTCTGAAGATTTACAAGACCCTGGAAAACCCTCCAGGGAGGACCCAAATTTCCTCCTGTGGGTCATTATTGCAACCTTTTTGTCAGTTTGTATCAGGGATTGCAAATAATAATATACAGTCTACTCCAAGCTTCATTAAGGACACTACTGACTTTTTGTCTAAATTTTCTCAACATTTAGGGGCTGATCCAGAGTTTGGGAGTAAAGGCAAAACAGGTGCAAGTGTAGACCTGGACAAACCAAACACTGAACTGCAGGGGAGGCAAGTATAAAAAGTGAACACAGTATTAGAGTTGACAAGTGAAGTTTCCTTGCTCAACTCAGTTTTACACATTAAACATACAGCTACTGTATGCAGCTCTTGAATTCGATGTGCAAAAGCAGTGTTTTCTCTGCATTCAGTAAAATTCATATGCACTAAAAACATTGGTTTTACTCCTATCTACACTTGCACCTAAATAAAGGTGCAAGTGCAACTCTGAATCAACCCTTTAGCTGGCAGTTGCAACGGAGTGTCTCTGATAACGGGAGAAATTTACTAAGGTCGAGATGGAATGGAGAGTTTAACTCCAGGGCTGGATATGGTGCTGATCATGGTGTTCCTCAGCGTCCCCTTCACATGTGCAAGCGTAGTAGCATCTTGCTATACAGTCTCCACCAAAGACAACATACATGGTGATCAGGTAAAAGAAAGTGCTGCATAGAAATGCTCCTTTTTGTATGGCTTGTAATTAACCATTGTTTGCACAAGAGAGATACCAAAATCGCCTGCAAAAGGCACCTCTATTTAAATCTGCGAGTTTTACCAAACTTGCCCACGTGTTGAGATGAGAAGTAAACTCGCACCTTAGTAAATTTAGAAACTTCAAATGTCTTCCATGTTACAAACACGCCAAGCAAGTTTGTAACTGCAAGTTCAACTTGTGCTTTAAAACGGCGATTATGCTAACTCGACCTTTGTAAATTCCTGCGAGATTAACTCACAAACATCCACAAGGAATTGCTATGTATTTAAGGTATGCTTTACAGTGTGACTACTATGTGGTGGTGTTCAGCTGCATTACTTGAAATGGAGCCCCGAGGACGAAGTATGTCACAGCCGAAACTGCTGCTGGGTGTTTAGAAGTTTGCAATACTATTAATGAATTGCTGCTAAGTTTCTTGCTGTTAGATTCAAGTGACATTAAGGATGATACATCAAGTTTTCAGTATTTATTTTTTTTACTATGTGTGCTGTCTGGGACACAGTGTGGTCCTATATTTTGCTTTTCTATATATATATATAAACAAAAATAATCCCCAGCAATCATGCCAATAGCCAGTCCAGTGACTATGCAAACTATATAACTTATATTTAAAATAAAATAGCAGAAATGTTAGTCACATACACGTGCACATAGATGTTTAAGCCACCAGCCACTTACAAGGCCTTTCTGCTATGGTGGTCCTAAGTCTAAACCTTTCAGAGCCCAACTTTGGGACACTTACCATGTATTTCCAGACCAAGTGCTAAACCCATAACGTTTCCCAAAAAGCCTCTGAGACCCCGCCTCCTCTCATCAGCTGGTATCTCAGACACTTGGTATGTGTCCCAAAGTTGGGCTCTGAAAGATTTAGCGTTAAGACCACCATAGCAGAAAGGCCTTGCAAGTGGCTGGTGGCTTAAACTTATGTGCATGTGTATGTGACTAACATTTCTGCCAGTCTGATCATCAAGTAAGCTAGCTGCTGCCCAGGTCCTTGGTTTAAGCGGGTACTGCAGATGAGATCCTACATTAACTAAGGTTGTGGCTACTGTTATAGATTTCAGTTTTTGTTAGAAATATTCTACTTGATGGAAGGAGACTTTAAATTATATAAGTTATATGACATTTTGACTGGTTTGTCCTTTATGGTGCAAAAGATTTTTGAATTGCTTTTTGCTTACCATGGTTTAGCCTGGTAAAGATATTTATATAGCACCAACAGATTCCGCAGCGCTTTACAATTTAAAGATTCTACAAGTGTATTATCCTAGACTGGCCCGAACCCTTAATCAGGTCCTGATCTGAAAACACAGTTTCATTACACTATATAAGTTACATTGTAACAAATTAAACAACCTTTGCCAAGACTGGCGCACAATGACAGCCATGCAGAAACCTAAAACATAGCCAAGTAGAGGGTAAATGATGCCAATTGTGAGGATGGAGATGTCTGTATTCCAGGATCCTTTGTATAACACAGAACTGGCTATACCTATCACAAGCATCAGGAGTCCTCCAATAACTGAGCCAGCCTAGAGAAAGACCAAACAAAATGCGATCAGAATGAAGAGAAAGACCAAACAAAATGATGATGATCAGAATATATATATATATATATATATATATATATATATATATATATATATATATATATATTATAAGGTAAATTAATTATAGTTCATGGAAACAGGGTGTCAAGTCAAAGTCAAATCGAACACCTAGAGCAGAATCAGTTATGGGTAGATAGATTATTCTTCAAGACTAGATAACTTTTTTAAGTTACTCAATGGCAGTTTATCTGGTAAATCACAGACATATTATTTCTGGGGTTGGTTCACCACTTGGAATGGCCCTTGTTGTGACAGGGCTGTTCTTGGCAACAATACCCTTAATATCCACCGTGGCTGAATGATGCAGGCCTGATGCAGTGAATGCAGCGACTGAATCCCTAGCACTGACAGGTGAGTATTTCACCCAACCCTAATTTTTACCTTAATTTTCCCTTCCCTCCCTAGCCTTGGTGTCTGGCGTCTGTAAAGGTCCTTCATCAAGTGTCACATAATGAATTGATAAGTTCCCAAAAATGGTAAAATTGTTATTTCTGTATACTTACCATTTATTACATTTTCGTAATAAATTTTGAAAAGCTGCTGTCTTGGTAAAAGTGAATATTGTATAAAAGACATATATATTGTATAAAAGACATATATCTTGTATAAAGGCAGTAACACATATATAATAGCCTTTGAATAAAATTATAAGAAGACAAAAAAACAGCTTACTTACCTTAGAAATGATTTTTGCTCTTCTTGGCCATCTGTAATTAACATACACTCCCACTCCAACAGGAACAACTACACTTAAAAGTGCCATGCCTACATTGAAGTAAAAAAATTGTCTTTGTAGTAGCACCTTCCATTGCTTTCTTCTACACTAAACAAATGACAGAACTCTAAAGAGACTGGTAAAGTCATGGCTAATAAAACAAATTGTCTCTATACAGGGTGTAAAAACGTATGCCAATAAGGCACTAATGCATTAAGTTTTGTTGTTATAGACTGGATGCAGACCTCTATACGCACTCTGAGCAAAAGTCCTCTGACTGAAGGTTACATCTGTATGATCCTAAAGTACATATGTGCCAGGGTAATACACTCCCCTCACAATCGCTGCATGTATGAATCCAGAGCCCTACTTTAACTACTACGCACACTGTAATATTGTGTTTATGACGACAGTAATTCCAATGAATCATGAGATCTAATGATTAAACATCTTTATTTGGTGGTAGACATGCTTGCAGTTTATCTTGCAGAGGCATACAGACACACCTCATGCTGTTATTGATTTACTTTTCTTAATAGTGCACCACCTCCAACTTCCTACGTAAAATGGGACTGGTGCGAAAACACATGCACAGAACATTCACACTAGTACTAGTACACTCTGCATGTGTAAATAGGTGTACACCAGCCTGGGCCCAGTCTAGTTTATTAAGGCAAAACATAAGTACCAATTCTCTGCTAACTACTCAGTGCTTGTGCAGTTTACACAAAAGCCATAGAAGAGAGGGTAAGAGCAACTAATACCCCTTTTCCACTGACAAAAAACCCCAGGTTTACGCACATAGACCCAGGTTTAGTTTGGTGGAAAAGGGTCCCAAGAAATTAAACCCAGCTAAAGGGATTTTACCCGGGTCTCTGCAGTGGAAAAGAGGTTTGAATTAGCATTCTGGTCTGCATTGCTGTGNACAATGGTGCAGGTGATTAGACCCAGGTGTTCTGTCTGGCAGTGGAAAAGGTGTCTACCCTGGAAAAAACCCAGGTTCACACTGCAATGGAAAAGGGCTTTTTTATATTTAACCTAGGTTAATTGCATAATAAAAGTTATGTGTTTTTGAAAATAGAAAAATAAAAACAGATACATAGAAACGCACTTGTAACCATGCTTGCACACGATTTAGCACTGTGCTGAGTAGGCGAAATAGTACTCTGAATTATGTGCACAT